>CAUYRH010141664.1:0-79862 GCA_963574655.1 Perodicticus potto | reverse complement strand
ACAGAGCCTAGCAGGGAACTTTAAAGAGCAATGCCTTAAAGAAAGATGAAGACTTTACCTCTTTCATGTTTACATGGATGAAGCTGGAACACATTCTTCTTAGCAAAGTATCTCAAGAATGGAAGAAAAAGTATCCAATGTGTTCAGCCCTACTATGAAGCTAAGTTATAGCTTTCATATGAAGGCTATAACCCAATTATAGCACAAGAATATGGGGAAAGGGGCAAGGGAGGAGAGGGGAGGGGAGGAGAGGGGTGAGGGAGGTTGGGTGGAGAGAGGGTAAATGGTGGGATCACACTTATGGGGCATCTTAGAAGGGTACAGGTGAAACCTACTAAATGCAGATTACAAATGTTTTCATACAATAAACGAGAAAATCCCATGAAGATTATGTCAAACAGTTGGATGAAAATATTTCAGATTGTATATGCAGCCAGCACATTATACCCCATGAATGCACTAATGTACACAGCTATGATTAAAAAAAAAATAAAAAAATAAAAAGTTGTTCAACTTTAAACATTTTAAGAGCCTGCAGCACTAACTAAAGGGGTTCTCTTCCAGGGATCAGAAACTAAACAGGTGGTGTGGAGGTCTTTGGCCTTGATCACCTGCATTAAAATTACCCGGTGATCTTGTTTGAAATGCAAATTATTGGGCTCCATTCGGAATGACTGGACCAGAATCTCTGGGGATGGGGCCCTGGAATTTGCATTTTACAAGAACTCTGCCTATCTAATCCCCAAGAGATTCTTAGGCACTCTAACATTTGAAAACTGCTGCTAAAGAAAAATCCTGTTGAATTTAATAAAAGTCCTAGAGTCAGCTAAGCAATTCAGTCATGGCCCTCTAGCCCCAAAACATATATTTCTTAAGATTTACAGCAAAAGGGAATAGCTAGTGCAACCTTTTCAATCTTTAGGAGAGGAAAATGAAGCTTCAGGTAGAGTAACTGACTTGCCCTGGGGTCTTAGTGCCGGTGACAACAGAGCCCTGGGGCAGTTCTTGCCTAGGTCTAGTTTCCAAACTACTGTTCTTCCCACACTGCCAGCCTCCTTAGCCTTTCCTGCACCCCACCCACATCCATTCACACCTCCTCTAGGGCTGTTTAGTTTAAAATGTAGAGTAATCCATCATGGCGATTTGGATAATTTTTGTTTCCACCTGTCCAATACCCAACACCTGCCTAAGGATAGAGACCTCTGGTTTTCTCTGGTAGCACTTCTGACTTCCTCACCGCCTGTCACTCAAGGTAGTCCCCGCCTCTCCAGCCAGAGAGTGGGCACATGACTCAGCCTAGACTGAGTGCTGAATCTGAGTGAAGTGAAAATCGGGAAATGCATGAAATTTCGTCCTTGATCGGGAAGGCAATTCTCTAAAGAAACTGTTCATCTGTAATTCCTACCAGGCAGGTTCCTATTATTTTGGAGAACCAGCTTTCCCATTCATTCAGAATCACTCCTCATCCTTCCACTGTATTCCTTTAAGATCTAAAATTGGTCTTGCTAGTTGCACCCTGAGAACCAAGCTTGACCCCTGTACACCACAGCCATAAATGTGCAAGCTTTTGATCCAATCCTGTGGAAAGGAAAAGTTGGGGTTAAATCTCTCCCTTTTGGAAACATCAAGGATTTGAGACTTTCCCGCAGATGGGTGAGAGTGAGGCAGTGCTAGAAACCCCAGTCTCCTTCAATCCCCACCACTCTTCCCATTCCAAACAGCTCAGGGTTTCTGTCTTTGGTCCCAAAACACTCCATCCCAAACTAAAAGCCTTAAGATACTATCTGCGCAGCAGAAAATAAAAATAGTCATGAACCCACAACTACGAAGTGATTTTAATGACTCTTGAGTGGTGCACATAACCTCCTGAAGCTCCACTGCCGAGAAGCGACTGGGCTCGGCCCATCCGCACCAACACACAGACTGTCCTCCCTACACTCTGAGTTTTCTCTTCAGTGTTCTCTCCCCGGGACAGCACCAGGTCCCTGACATACACTAGTCTGCATGCAATTTCCACACAATAGGAGCAAGCCTCAGTTATTTTAAAGCTACAAGTGCCATTGAAACGTCTTTCTGCCAAATCCGATATTGCTCTTTTGTTACAAAGCTATACAAATATTTATGTTTTCTGTTTGACTTGGCAGCCTGGCAAACTTCCGGACGCTTTTCTGCTCTTGCTTCGCAATGGCTGCCTGCCTCCTGCTGCAGGTTACTCCACATCGACTGTGATTCTCCAGAATAAGCTCTCACTTTTGGGAGGACAGTTGTGAGAGGCGCCCATCCCTGGTTGTTGCTCCAGAGAAGTGGTACGCACCCCTCACAGCACATCAGTGTTCAGAGGGAAGCTTTACAAATGTATTTTAACGTTTTCTATCAACCTACAACGAAGTTGCCTTTCTCCTGTGTTCTGTTTGATGAATTTTGACCTATGTGCAGATTCGTGTAATGAGCTCCACACTCACGATACGGAACATTCCCATCACCTTCAGTAACTCCTGCAGTCACACGTGTCCCCCACCTCTCCCCCCTGGCAATCATTGTTCTCTTTTCACATCTACAATTTTGTCTTTTTGAGCAAAGATAAGTTGAATCATACACTAGGTGATGTTGTGAGTCCAGCTCCTTTCACTCAGCAAAATCCCTTGAGATTCATCCCAGCTGTGGTGTGTGTCACCAGTCCCCTTCTATTGCTGAGTAGTCCCCACTGTATGCACACATCCTCGCTTGCTTATTATTCACCTGTTGAAGGACTGCAGGCTGTTTCCAGTTTGGGAAGCTTTTTATGAATAGACCTGCTATACATATGTGTGAAAGGGTTTAATTCTCTATGGCAGTGTTTTTCAACCTTTTTCATCTCATGACACACTTGAACCTATAGTTAGACTTCCTCGGCACACTTAAATTACATTGATCAAAAATAGATTATAAAAAAAGAATGTACTTAACGCGCTTTGAATTTCTTTCAAAAATAATTCAATTGATGGTCTGTAAGCATTTTCAAGGCACACCTAGGATCCTTTCACGGAACACCCGTTGAAAATCACAGCTCTAGGGTATAGACACAGGAATGGGGTTATAGTGTCATACAGTAAGTGCGTGTTTAACTTTATTAGCAATTGACAAACAGTTTTCCAGAGTGGCCTTATGTCCCATTTTTCATTCCTAATAACTCTAGATGACATGAAGCCTCATCAGCACTTAGCATTAGCAGTAATTTCTGTTTTAGCAATTCTAACTATTATGTAGTAATCTTATCACCGTATTAATCTGCATCTCCTAATGACTAATGGTGTTGAACATCTGTTCATGTGATTATCTGGCATCCATATACCTTCTTTGGTAAAGAGTCTGTTCAAACATTTTGCACAATTTCAGTCGGCTTAACTGTATCAACTCTTTCAATATGTTGGAAAAATATATACTTTTTCCCATGAATTACTTTAGCACCACTGTCAAAAATCAATTGGCCACTTATTTAGATCTATTTCTAGACACTCTCTTCTGTTCTTTGATCTATGAACACATATGCCTGCCCCTTTGCCAATAACACATTGCTTTCTATTAACCAGAAAGCATGATTCCTCTAGTTTTTCTTCTGTTCAAAATTGTTTTGCCTCTATTTGTTCCTCGTCTTTCAACATAAATTTTGGAATCAGTTTGTCCGTATCCACCAAAATTCTGTGAAAATTTCAATTGGAATTGCATTAAATCTATAAATGAACTTAAAGATAAATGATGCCTGTAATCCTAACATTTTAGGCCCACGCAGAAGGATCACTTGAGCTCACGAGTTTGAGAGTAGCTTTGACAACATAGTTAGACCCCATCTCTACAAAAGATAAAAATAAAAATTAGCTGGGCATAGTAGTACATGCCTGTAGTTCAGCTACTCAGGGGACTGAGCCAGGAGGATCACTTGAGCTCAAGAGTTTGAGGTTACAGTGAGTTATCATGACACAATTTTTTTTCTTTTTTTGTAGAGACAAGAGTCTCACTTTATCACCCTTGATAGAGTGCCGTGGTGTCACACAGCTCACAGCAACCTCCGGCTCCTGAGCTTAGGCGATTCTCATGCCTCAGCCTCCCAAGTAGCTGGGACTACAGGCGCCCGCCACAACGCCCGGCTATTTTTCTGTTTTGTAGTTTGGCCACGGTTGGGTTTGAACCCACCACCTTTGGTATATGGGGCCGGCGCCCTACTCGATGAGCCACAGGTGCCGCCCCATGAAACAATTTTTTAGGGCTGAGTAGTACTCCATGTTGTACACATAACACATTTTATTAATCCATTCAGGTATTGACGGGCACTTGGGTTGATTCCAAATCTTTGTGATTGTGAATTGTGCTGCAATACACATTTGAAAGCACGTGTCTTTTTGACAAAATAACTTTTTCTCCTTTGGGTAAATACTCAATAGTGAGATTGCTGGATCAAATGGTAGGTCTATTTTTAGTTCTTTGCAATATCTCCATACAACTTTCCATAGAGATTGTACTAGTTTTAAAGGTTAGAAAAAAAATTTAAAAATAAAACTGCAGGACATCAGTTTGATATTTTTAGTCCAGAGAAAAACTGATGGCATTTCTATAAAGTAATTTGAGTGGTATATATACAGTATGTGTATATGTGTGTCAATGTGTGGGTGCATATTCCTTTGAAAAATTTGATTTCTATCCTTGAGGTGCCTAGAGATCCCCTATACATAAAAAAAACTGTTGTTTAAAAACTCTGTAGTCTGATACTCTTGTGGCCCAGGCACTGTGCTCTCTGGGGCATTCCTATGAACTCCTTCCTCTTCAATGCATGTAAGTTCAAGGAAGTTGCCAAGCTTCCTTTCCTCTCCTAACAATATCCTTTATCAAAGCTTCTCCCTTTAATAAGAACTCAGAAAAAAATGAAAACAAGGAGAAAATCAATAAAAAGGAGAGAACTATCAAAAACAATAATTAATCTATGCTGCCAAGAATGTTTAATTTGCAAGTCACTGACAGTTATGTCTCATTTGATTTTAATTTCAAAGTGATATGAATTGATGGAGATAATGAAGCCAAATGTATGTACAAACACATTTTCATATAACTGGTTCTTAATTACTGTCGATAATGGAAAATCAGGAGTTAGCTATGTATAAATATGAGGGCGTTTTTAAATTTTAGTAAAGAACTCCATTAATACACTGAGTTCCAAGCTGGTTCACTTAGCTGATGAGAGCATACTGCTACCATAGCTAGGGTGAAACATCTGAATGGGTCAGGACACACATCTGAGTGTATGACATAGGGTAAAAAGCTTGGGCCTTGGAATTGGGTTAAGTTCCAACACCTTCACTTACTAGAACATGACCTTGAGGTCTAGTCTCATCTTTTGTAAAATGTGGTTCACAATGAAAGTTTTAAAATCACCTTTGCTGGCTAGAAGAAACAGTCTCAACTGAGGTTACCACCAATAATTGGGCAAGATTTTGCAAGATGAGGTAGTTTGTAAGAATACATCTGAGAATAAGGACACAGAAATTTTGATCATGATGAGGCCAAGGCTTCAAAGACAGGCAGGAAATGCTAAACAATAGACTTTAGGAAGAGAAAAAACTTTTAAGCTGTTCAGAATCAAAGGAGTGTACACAGCTTATCATTTGGCTTGTTGCCACTTTCCCCAGCTGCTCCTCCCTACCCATCTTTCATCCTAGAAAGGCTCTGTTTTTATCTTCTAGGTTATACTTTCTCATCATTCTTGTCACCTATAACTTCTATCTGTTATGGTTCAAGGGGTGTGGAAGGGGTGTCATATGGTATGAAATGGGCAGGGGTTTAATAGGGCTAGCTCAGGACGTGTGGGGATGTCAGCCCTGCAGTTGACATTTCAAGTTATTCAAACCCAGCCACGGCCCCAAACCGCAAAAACAAACAAAATAAAAATAAAATAGATATCCAAGGCCAGGCATGGTGGCTCATACCTGTAATCCTAGCACTCCGGGAGGCTAAGGTGGTGGCTCATTTGAGCTCACAAGTTCAAGGCCACCCCGAGCAAGAGCGAGAGCCAGTCTTTAAATATAGCCAGGTGTTATGGCAGGTGCCTATAATCCCAGCTACTTGGGAGGCTGAGGCACGAGAATTGCTTGAGCCCAGGAGTTGGAGGTTGGTGTGAGCTGTGGCACCATGGCACTCCACCAAGGGCAACAAAGTGAAACTCTGTCTCAAAAAAAAAAAAAATAATAATAATAATAATAACAATAGATATCCAGTACTCCGCCTGGTGACCGGCAGATATGATGCATGCTGGTGGAGTCACGGATTCGCCAAGGACTAACTAAGCACCTGTCACATGAGACACAATGCCGGCTACTGAGGCTGCACTACTCACAAGTCAGGTGTGGCCCCTGCTCTTACAGAGTTTCTAATCTGGTAGAGGAGATGTCCAAAAATAGACAAGCAACCCAGCAATCGAAATTTTAGGTATATAATCAAGAGAAAGGAAAACATACAAGAACTGTTCATAAAATATCCAGCCATACGCTGTCACAACTAGAGATATACATGGCTGGATAATTCCCAGACAGCCCTCATATGTCCACATAAAAATGTGCACATGAATGTTTATAGTAGCATTATTCCTAACAGACAACAGGCAATCGAAATACCTGTGAATGTAGAAAGGGATATGGCATAACCCCACGAGGGAATATTATTCGGCCTTAAACAGGGACAAAGTACTGATACCTGCCAGGAGATGGAACACTGCAAACATCAGGCTAAGTTAAAGAAGCCAGACACAGAAGACCTCATATTATATGGTTTCATTTATATGAAAGTCTAGAATAGGGAAATCTTTTTCTACAGAAAGTAGATCTGTGTGGTTGCTTAGCACTGAGGAGTTAACAGGGGTTACCTAAACAGGGGTTTAGGAGGGTGATAGCTGAAGGGTTCAGGGTTTTTTTTTTTTTAAATGATAATGGTTGCCTGTATCTGTGAATATACTAAAAATCATTAAATGGAGCACTTGAAATGGGTAAATTATACGGTGTGTGAATTGGATCTCAATAAAGCTGTTAAAAATTCTAAAAACTAAACAGTATGCAGAAAATTAATAAAAGAACATGAGACTGAGATAAAGAATTAGACAGGATATTTTAGGCAGGGTAGTCAAGGAGGGTGACATGGAATCTGAGGATTTAAGGAGGAATAGGAGCCGACTGTGGGAAAAGCCATGCAGGGGGTGTTCCCAGCAGGTGAGACAATTTGTGCAAAGGCCTGGAGGAGAGAACTCAGCAGTAGAGTCGCCACCCCTTTCTCTCCCACTTGGGGTACTCGTGATTAAGACTGATGTTAAGATAAAGGTAATTTTCTTAAAAGATAAAAGATAACTTTTAATTAATTCCAATTTATTTATAAAAAGAAAATTAATACTGCTCTATGGCAACTCAACTATAGGTAATAATAATTGGTGATGTGTAGTCACCCTTGTTAGAACTCCCCATCCCAGAAAGATCAAAGTTCTAAACACCAGATCAAAATTTTCACCAGGCACGATGGCTCATGCCTGTAATCCTAGCACTCAGAGACGTTGAGCTTGGAGGATCACTTGAGGTCAGGAGTTCAAGACTAGCCTGAACAAAGCAAGACCTCCCCCACAAAATCTCTACTAAAAACAGAAAAAGAAAATTGGTTGGGTGTAGTGGCACAGTCCTATAGTCCCAGCTACTCAGAAGGATCACTTGAGCCCAGGAGTTTGAGTTGCTATGAGCTAGGGCAAGGTGACAGAGTAACAGAGTGACAGAGTGAGACTATTTCACAAAAAAAAAAAAAAAAAAAAAAAAAAATTCTAACTTTGGCTAACCAGCAAACAAAATGATTTACAAATAATCTTCTGCATGGTAAATCTAAAAATACCCCAGCAATGCAACAATTCTAAACAATACTCACATCTGTATTGGTATGAACAGATTTCAAATCTTCATGTTCATGTTTTTGAATTAAGCCAGATTGTTTCCCTGAGGGTCTCTTAGAAACTTGGGAATAGAACATGTTACAGAAGGTAGTTTCAGACACCTGCAGGCGTGTTCAGTTAGGTCAAGAGTAAAATCCTTATCATCCAACCTTCCCCTTCCTCTGGCCCTGAGCTCTCAAAAAGCAGAAGGTTGAAAGAAACTAAACCAAGGACTTCCCAACCTCTTCATTTAGTTATGTATTTGATTTTTACAAGGTTCAGTGAGCAAAATGTGGCCTTTAAACGAAAGATCACTATCACGTGAATGCTTTATCTGACTTGGAACTTGATTCAAATCAAATCTGCTTATTGGCCAACAGGTCAAATGTGCTCCATCCAAGTACTAAGGAACATTTAAGAGCACACACAAACATACGGCTGTCAGACAAATTAAACAAAATCTGCCCTAACGGGAGTTTGCTAGATAGTGGCTCCCAGTGTCCAGAAAGTTGTAAAAGGAAACGTCACAGTTTGAGTGTTTTTAAAAAATCTTCCAGGGGCTAATGGATTTGTTTATTATCCAAAGCTAAATCAGAAGGAACTTAAAATAGCTCTGCTCTTGACAATCTTTTAAAGAGCAGATTTCATCAAAGCTTTAAATGATTCTCTGAAAACGGACAACATCTATTTGTAAACGTAAAGACTCAAGGGCCGCTGGAGCTTGGAGGTCATCTTTTGTTCTACTTCCTCTCATTTCACACAGAAGTGAAGGAGCCACTTGCCCAAAGGGCACAGCTAACTGGCAAAAGAGTCCATATTACAGCCCGTGCCTTTGGGGACAAAGGCTTTTCTGACGGGCAAGGTGGCAGCAGCAATTAAAATTTTGAAGGCACACTCTCTTCAACCTAGAAATTTCAATTTTAGAAATCAATTCTATAGAAATACTAAGACAAGGATGTAAACATGATATAGGCCAGGATATTCACTGCACGATTACAGGAAGAATAAAACTTTAGAAGCAGCCTACGTGTCCAACAATTGGGGAATTATTATGTACAAGATTCTAGCATCGTGTGATAGAATAAAACATCTGTTAAGAAGAATATAGTACATTACATGATCTGACATGGGTAGTCATAACAAACTATAAAGTAGGAAAAGGGAATTTTAGATTAAAGAGTGACTATAACCTCATTTTTTGTTTGTTGGAAAAACAAGGTTCTGTGTGTGTGCACAGGCACACACATACGTGCACACACGTATGCACGTGCTGTGTCTGGAGGCCGCGCGCCTCGGTTAATTCCCATTATATATCGGAAGACAGACTTTTAAAAACAAAAGGCAACACCATAGAAAGATCCCGGCAAGAATAGTAAAATAATCCAAGTTCCTGCAGCATACTGCACGCAAGAAAGTCCCTGGTCTGCAAACAACGGACACATGAGCAGTGGGAGTTCCCAAGGGCAGACTGCACAGAGCAGGCTTCGGCTCCACACTGCTCTCCAGCCACCAGCCACAGCCCCCTCCATTCTTTCCTGCGGAAAATGATGTTCTGTTCATCTGACGTAAAGTGCTATTCAGACCCAAGTTCACGCTCCCCAGCCATCCCCTTCCAGCCCACTGCCTCCAACAGCCACTCCTACAGGGAAATTCTGCAAAATGACAGCAGAGTCCTGGCAAATCCACCACCTTTATGAGATGGAAAAGACTCAGACTCTTAAAAGTGTGTTTTGTCCCTCCAGTTGCTATATTCTAGAAGAAGATTATAAATGTATTCTCTAAGGTTTCTCTTTGCACACTCCATTGCCACGGGCTTGAGAGCTGCAGACAGGTTGCCTCTTTTGGAAAGTCGAACCTAAGCTAAGGAAAGCATGAACTTTGATGGCTGCATTAAACCCTTGTGTTCTTTGTAAGAATGTTTTTGTGACAGGGGCAGAATTTATTATTACTTGAGTATGCCCATTCTGAACCCCTCAAGGCCTCTACTTCCTAATAAAACTATTTTGTCTCCTCCCCTTGGCCCGCCCTCTAAAGAGAATCAATCTTGTTACCTTGATTCCTGAGTTCCTGTGAAACAGAATTAGGAGAATGGAGAGGAGGAGGCAGGACTCGAAAGACAGACTCCAGGAGATCAAAAAAACAGAGTCTGGGGGAGCAGCAGGAAGGAGAAAGTGGGGAACAGACGCTCTGGGTGGGCACCAGTGGCTCAGGCAATCAGCACAGGGGGTCTCCTCTGATGTGCTCTGAGGACCAACTTAAAACTTAAGACTCCCTTTTCCTTCGCTTTTGGTTGTGTCTTCGAATGTCACATTACCCTGAGACTTGCTCACATAAAGCCCAGGATTTATTCAAGTTATACTATATCTAGGGGCAATGGTGGGTATAGTACTCATAAAATTGCCTAGAAAATGTAAATAATTGGTATATATCACGATCGCTGTAATTTCAAAAGATAACATAGATTCAAGGGAAAAAAATCAAGAAAATAACCTGCTAATTAGAAAAGGACAATCACCTGAAAGTTTTCAAACTCTGCGGGTCTTTGCGTCTGATCATAACAGTGACAAGATCTGAAGGGAAATCTGAGGTTTCTCTTAACATGAGAAAAGTCAGCCACTTTTACACTGGAAAAAAAGGGCTATAAGCCTTCAAATTAAAAAGAATATCCAGGGAAACCTGATTCCAGGAAAGCTGACCGATGACTTTAATATCCTTGGGCCTGGAGAAAACTACGATTAATTTAGGAAATAAGAAAATGGGAAGGTCAGTAATGAAAGTACGAACATTTACATAAATGCTCTTTTAACTTTACTCTGAATTATTTACCTTTTATGTTAATGATACAGTTACAACCCATGACATGTCTGCAAGTTGAGTTTATTTTAGCAGAATAACATTCTGGAAAGGAAAAACACAAAGTTCATTTATTCTGTTATCCATGAGACACAGGCTGTTTAAGCCCCAAGGTCATAACTTGTATATATCCCCTGCAAGGAAAAGCATTGGGAAATAAAATAAAGCAAAAACAGCCACTCTACACTGGGCTGGAAAACCCAACCTGCAGAATGCTGACAAATACCCCATGGGTTAAACTTTAAAACCATCATGAAGACCAAAGGAAACAATGTATTTCCCAAAGTATTAATTTTGAGAGAGATTTGAATAAGACTTATTTTTGTGGATGTTTCTATTTTCCATAGGATATATCTGAAGATAACAAATAAAATTTTTTAAACAAGGTTTTGCATTTGAAACAATGCCCAGCAGTGTTAAGAAATAAGGCAAACATTAACCGACCCCAGTTACTCAGATACTGTTCTTCTCCCAGCAACGCAAAAACGAAGATCATTGGCATTCTCCCCTGTGCAACGGAGGACTGTGAGGTTCAAGTCCATACATGGCTATGGTTCAAAGGATGAGAATGGAAGTCAGGATAAAGAGAAACTGTCTCAAATCGCAGTAATGGAAATTATCTCTAAGAAAGATTTCCTTATAGTGATCGCTGTTAATCTCCAGAAAGGAGGCCTGTTCTTCTCCAAATGAAAAGGCAAAGAGTAGGAGGACTTCTTAATCCAAACAGTGCAATTGGTAGGAACAAATGAAAAATGGCAAAGGGGGAAATTTGTCACCATGAATTACACTATTTCATTCCAAAATATATTTATTTCACTTAATTTAAATTTCTTTCTTTGGAAGGATATAAGAGCAATTAATACTTTTTGAAGGAACAGTATTCATTGGAAGTTTGAATTGACTTTAAGTTTTTGTTTTATAAACTCTGTATTAGGGACAAAAGCAATGAAGTGTCATTCTACTACTTCAGAATCTGGATTGGTTTTTCTGTCAGTTAGTGGATGGGTTGGTTGGTTATTTTTAACACTGGATTGTATTTACTGCTCTAGCAATGCAGAAAGAGGAGGCATGCATCTAGCTTAACTGGAACTCTGTCCCATATCAGAGGCAGAGGATTAATATTTTCCTCAATTTTTTATGACAATAATGGTAACTAATGCATGCTAAAAGCTCAGTATATGCTAGGACCAAATTCTAAATACTTTAGAGTTTTATTTCATGTAATACTTATAGCAAAACTGGTAAAAATCCTTGTAACTTGGCACTATGCCTAGAATACACACTAAAAAGTATTTCAATCATATATACCTTGGGCTACTGGAAGAATCCAAACTGAGGTCATTTCATCTCCATTTTGCAGATGAGGAAAGTGAAGGACAGACAGGTTAAAAGATTTGTCTTAGCTCACCCAGCTACCCAACCGGTAGACAACAGCATTGAGGTTTGAACCCAGATCGCATCATTAATACCACCTCCCCAGTTACACAGCAATAATTTTGTGCAGGCAACCTGAGTTATGGGGAGCATTCTTCAAAACACAAAGACCTGTAGAAATTCCCTAAGTTCAACTGGATGTTTGTGCATGTGAAGTTAAGAGAGAGAGCGCAACTTCCAGGGACAACGGGGCTCCTGCAGCTGCTTTGAATTAATATTAAGAACCATCATTAAGACATGAGAAGCACACAGCAGACTTTTCTCCAAGGCACTCCTGGAAATCCTGATTCCACGCAGAATCACAAACCCCAGATATATATTTCCATACTCCTGACAGGCTATTAGCTTGCAGCTGAAACACAAGATGTGATCTTGGCTCAGGGGAAACAAGCATTAATTAGCATGCCTGCCTGAAAGCCAGTCAACAGAAGCAAAGGAAAAAATATACACAGATGCTTTTGAAATAGGAGCTGAAATGGAAAAGTTTGAATTTGCTCATCAATATAAATCTGGGATAATGAAACCATCTATCGGTAGTCCAAAATAAATCAAATAGCTCCAAACCCCTAACCAGACGTGCACATGTAAAATTGCCAGCCATAAGTCACGCAGCTCAACTGCTCTAGACCCATCTCCAGGTGACAGTGAAGTCTGACACATCACTAATACTCTATCTGAAACACAGAAAATGTACTAAGTCTCAAAAATGATCATTGGTTAAAGGTAGTCTTGGACACATAAGATCTTTCTGGTCAAATTAAAACAAATAATATTATTTAATAAAATGAGTTTCATCTGTCTGTAAATTCGAGGGCATTTATTTTTACTAAACTGGATAATTGATTAAACTACAATGCATACCCCCAAAGTGTGTAGTTTATTAGCCAAAATTTGGAGAAATTTTTAACAGAGCATTGAAAAAGGAAAACCACAGGATCCTACCACAGGAACACTCTCAGTGTCGGCTGAATGCTGCAATGTTCAATGTAGAACAATCTGGGGTCTGCAAGACTTGTCAGAGTTCTCTGAGGGTTTGCACAGAACACATGAATCCAAAGTCTAAAGCAGAGCCGCCTTCCTAGACAATCGCTGTCCACAGATTTCAAGCTAAGCCAACACTACAGGAGGCTTTGTGGTAAACCTAAGACTGGTTTTCAGCCAGCTTTCAATAAATCACACAAACTCCCAAGGAACTGGTTGCAAAACAACCCAGGGTCTGAAGCCAAGGAAAACTTTCTACACCCCCTTTCAGAACTCTTTGCTCAATTTGTGCTCTCTTTATCAAACTTTCCAGCAACAGGCAAATGGGAATATATACTGTTTAGACACATTGATTCATATACAAATCAAAAGCTCAGAACTCAGATTTTTTATTGAGTTGCCCAAAGATGCCCCAGCGTCCATACCCACAGCAGGTGTCCATGTGATGCTGGATAGGATCGAACAGGGATTTCGTGCTGCAGGGGGGGATTTAAAAACCTTCTCCAGTCCTGCTCTGTTGAGGAACTCTGCTCTCATACCCCACCTCTTACAACAGAGCTTGAGGTTCTTTGACATAGGATATGCTTATCAAACAACATGACAGAGGCCCCTTCTGTCATCTCCATCTCTGTAACAAGATCTGTCTCACAAAATGGCAGGTATCAGGGGATGGATGATTAAAATATTTGAGCAGTGCAAGGGCCTTCCTTGCAATCACATTACATGGAACAAGGTCAGATCCATCCTTGATCCCCTTCTCAAAGAATTCAGATTCAAGATTAAGATCTCCAACTGCCAGTGGGGGCTCTGCGTGCCAGGTCAGGGAGGCCACCTGCATCCTCTGTCTCTCCGTCTCCAGTTTCTAGCACCAGTGCCTGGCACCTTTAATAACTCTTTGATGAATGGGTGTCTTGGCGAGTCAGGTGGATAATAAGAACCGATCATGTATTAAGCGTGCATCAGTTTACTCCCATCTAACAGTCACTCACTGAGTGTGACAAGCCAGGCCGTGCCAGAATGCAAAGATGATTAAGGCACAGCCTTGACCCGAAGGACCTTGCAGTCCAGGGGGAGGCCTCACAGGGGTTCTGACAGAGTCTGAAGATGGAAATATGGCCACCAAATGTAGACTCTGAATCTTCTGGCCGCCTCCAAAAAGGCACTTGAACACTCTGTGACATTCTAGGAAAGTTACCAAAGGGAGGGGCATTTGGATGAAGTGAAAAGCTCCAAAGACAGGAGAGATAAAAAATGTTCATTCATTTTGACTCCATAATCTCTCTTCTGGAACTAGTCCCAGAGAAATTGGTCAAAAAAGAGAGAGAAAAGCCTAAATGTACGAAGATGTTTATCGCTGCACTAGTAGAAAAAGGAACAACTGTAAACCATTTACAGTCTATCAAAAGAGAAAGAGCTAATAAATTATAACACAACCATAACATTAGACATAAGAAGTAAAATATAAATTTTTACAGGGTACTGTGATTGGATATCTCACTTTCTCCCCCCATATTCATATATATCCATATATCCACACACAAATATATGAACACACATGCATATATGTACAAATATATATATGAAAAAGATTAGAAATGAGCTAAAGACAAGTACATGTAGTAAAAGGAACCTGAAGGTTACAGGTTTCTTTAAACATTTTTATTAGATACTCGCAAGGATGCTGAGAAATAGGCAATATGATCACAATCTCTCCTTTTTAATTTTAACGTATGAGGTATTGAGATTTAGGAGGACAAAGGACTTGGCCAAGGTCAGAGTAGAAACCTTAAACCCAAGACAGATATCTAACCTCAAATTTCTTCTTTCCATTGTTTCTCTGCCTCTGGGGGAATGAAAACAGTTGCTGGGCAACTTCTTTTAAGGTTTTAGTCACCAATACACATCTTTGGTTTAAAGTGCTTTTAACGGTAAATTCAATTTTAAAAAACAAATAATATTATTTAATAAATTGAGTTTCATGTGTCTGTAAATTCGAGGGCATTTATTTTTACTAAACTGGACAGATGATTAAACTACAATGCACACCCCCAAATTGTGTGGTTTATTAGTATCACAAAAAGGTTTCACACACCAAATCTCCCAACCATCGCCACTACCACGACAAATGTAGCTGAAAAGCCAGAAAGTCTCTTTTTTATCTAAAACTGAAAGCAAATACAGCATGTTCTCACTTAGAAGTGGGAGCTAGATAATGTGTACACATGGAAGCAGACGGGGGGGGGGGCAGTGGGCAGTGGGGCGCACAGGTCCCGGGAAATCACTAGGTGGGTGCGATAAGCATTGCTCCCGTGACGGAGGCACCAAAGGCCCTGACTCCACCACAGTGTAATGTATCAATGTGGCCGAACTGCACTTGTGCCTCAGGAACATATACAAATAAAAATGTAAAAAAGTGAAAGCCAGGAAAATGTGAAACTTAACGTGCTTTTAACACACATTCGTGTTGATTCTAGTTATAGAAAACACGCTTTGGGCATTCCTTGTCGCTTTTTGTGTCCTGGATTTATTTACAGTGACAGTCAGATCTATGCACTAATTTATTAATTAATAAAAATAAATAAGGTGCTATCATACAGTTAGGCCAATGAACACAATTGCTTCAAAATGGTTTCCCTCCCACATGCCAAGCAAGAAACAAACAAAAACCATTTACCCAGAATATCCAGCATCTGCAGTAGTCTGGATTAAAGGTATTCCTGGAATTTAGGTATCCAATTACAAAACAGGGCAATGCTTAGGACAGGATCTGATCCAAACCCCACGTCCCCTGAGAGTACGCTGTTGGTTTTTGCTCTCCATTTGGTACATAAGGAACATAAGATGCATATTCATGAGCATCTTGACCTTGGACTTCCCAGCCTCTAAACTGTGAGAAATACATTTCTGTTGTTGACAAGCCACCCAGTCCACGTCTATGGGATTGTGTTACAGCCGCCTGAAAGCACTGAGACTTGGAGAAACACGTGGTGGGAAATGCACGCGTGAGTCTTTTCTACACTGAACATCTGAGGTTTTGTCAAGAGCTCCTCGAAGAAAACCTCTCCAGACCCTTCACTGTCCTTGTTCCCCATGAGGTCTGAGGTGTGTGAAGGGCAGGCGTGGGTGGGAAGGACAGAGGAGCGGAGTTCCAAAATGAAGGCAGAGGAGAAATGGCCGCAGACTGTGCTACTGATTTGGTCAAGGGACAGCAGTGGTAACATCTGGAGGGGTTTGGAAGTAAAACTCAGCTTCCTTGAATTCAGCCCAGGGCTCCCCATCGAAGTAAATTCTGTCCCTATAATACTGTCCTATTTCCCCGTCCACGTCCTGCTCCTCCCAAGGAGGGAAGAAAGAAAAGCAGGAAGCGGGCTGTGCAAACGCACGCCACATTTTCCCATGCAGAATAACGTGGTGTAGTAGTCGAAGGATGTCTCTTATGTTTTGTGGAATGGCCGAGGGTCTTCAAGGCCCTCATCCCCTAAAGGAAGTGAGGGAGAGAGGGAGGAAGACAGAGGGTCGACTGACTTCATGTTCCCTGGGTCACAAAGGCTGCCACAACATGGGAAAGAAGGGACCTGACTGAATCCAGTCAGTTTCCTTCATTTGTACTCAAGATCACAATTAGAGGGTTTTTCTTCAGCTATGACCTATTTCTGACTGTTTCTCCAACCCACAACATCACAGAAAACAAAGCAGCTCTGACTGTATTTGAGACCCCTCATGCCTCAGAGGTTTGCTGCTTGAAGGAACACGACTCTAGGGGCTTCAGAGCCCCCAAGCAAGCAAGGGCTGGGCTGAGCCAGCCCCAAGACAGCAGGAATGGCTGAGCAGGGACTCCTCTCTTGGTGCACATTTTGAGGAAGTGCCTGAGGGTAACTTGTTTGGTTTCCAAGCAGTGACAGCTCCAAAAGCTGGGGTCAAGGCCCTTTCTGTGCACTTGGAAAGCATCCTTAAGCAGGACTAGAGAGAAACGGCAGCTGCACCATTCAGCACAGAGCATCTGTAGACTGAATGGAACCTTCCAGTGGTGTTGGCATTCTAGAGAGTAGAAAGGGGTGGGATTCCTCGACAATGTCAGGCCTTACCAGAAGTGTTGGTAGGAGGAAAGGGCCACCCAGCACAAAAGGGACACAAATTCTTCCCTAGACTTCTCACCTAAAATTCTTTTATTTCCGCCATGAATGTGTCTGGCTTGGTGCTGGAAACACAGAGGGCCTGGCTGTACAAGAATAACTGGCATTGCCAGACTGGGAGCATTTAAAGGCTAAATAAAAAAATAGGGGCTGGTTCTCAGGGATGCTTCCAAGCAAAGCTAATTCCTTGGGAGGCTCTGCAGAGCAGCTGTGGGTGCCCTCCCAGCACCCCAAGGATGGCTTCTTCCCCCTCAGCTTCATGATGTCCGGCTCGGCCCGAGGCAGTGTCTGCTCTGACCACGCCACACCCTCCCACACCCTGCTCTTCCCCACCAGCATCCCTCCTTGTCCCAGACGCCTGGCTGGTGGTGGAAACAGCAGGAGACGTGAAGCCTTAAAAGGGCTGGGAGCTAAACACTACATCTATTTGTTTAGCTGTTTTGCCCATAAAATGTCCAGTGATGGGGATTATATTCACTGAACATTGCCAGCAATCTTGGAACTTTAAAACTTAAAGTCGTAAGTTTCTTTTTTTAACCTTCTATTCATCTTTCTCAGACAAATACAGGTATGTCACTGTGCCTGTATCTCGCTAATTAAAAATTAATAATAGGCTATGGAATTGAGATCAACTGTGTATTATATTTCATCAAATGTCTTTGATCTAATTTTTCTGTCAAATTTCTACAGCAAAGGTTGCTTCCACACATACCCCGGGGCGGCGGGGAGGCTTTCAGTAGGGTATTAGCAGAAGTCACAGGCGCTGCAAAGCAGGCCACCAGATCTTTATCACATTCTCTTTTTTCAATCAGATATAAAGCCCACATAAGCCTGGTTCCTCACACGGTATCATTTTACCCTCTGAACTTCATCTCCAGACACCTCCCTACTCCTGCCGACTCTGACACCCAAATCAAGAGGTCGTAGGGTAACAGGAGGGTTAGGCTGTGAGCTGGGAGGGGGGTCTTGAGGGAAGGAGATGGGGGGACTGTCGGTCACCTCTCACTCCCACTGCAGCCAGCTGATAAGACCGACTCCTCGGGCTCAGGTGGGATTAAGTGAGGGGCCACCACAGCCAGAGAGCCACAACCGACCACACAGGCCAGTCAAGAGCCCTCTGGCCACGCAGCGGGCAGAGCCACACCGAGAAAACAGGGACGGCTGCAGTGGCAACTGCAGAGCCCAGTTTTTTTCTGTTGTGAACACAAAGCATCCTTTGTTTTATCACCTTTTCAGTTCAGGACAAGCTATCAGTGACAGGGTCTGATTTCCAAAGTGCTTCTCTCTCACACCCTCAACACTGCAGGATGTGAACTAAAAGGTCTGAGAGCTAAAAATAATGTCACTTGTCTGGAAAACTAAGCACAGCGGGCAGAATCCAGTTCCCAGCCCAGGATACCTTTGTCTAAGCCAGTGGTTCTCAACTTTCCTAATGCTGCGGCCTGTTAATATAGTTCCTATGGGTCGCGACCCACAGGCTGAGAACCACTGGTCTAAGCGAAGGCAGAGTAACAGGTGAGAGAAAGCTCATGGGGCAAATTCTCTCCTCCAAGGCCACAGTGGGAAAGGCAACAGCGTTCTCATTGATTTGACAGTGAAATGGGGCACTTTGATTGGCAGGCAGATATGACTCCTGTAGTTCAAATAAGTTTGAGATGCCTTCGGCCAAACTCAGCAAACAAAAATGGAATCATGCACACAGGTGATTATAAGAAGACGGTAACACAGGGACGCAACAGATAAAAGCATAAAGCAGAAAGAAAGATCCTCGATGGACCCACGAAGAACAGCTCTGCCTCTTGGCAGAACAGAAACAGAAGGAAGAGGAGATAATGAAGGCAGAAGAATCAAGTTCCCTGCTCCCTGGTGGTACCAGAAAGGGCTTTGGCAATTGTCCATCTCAAGTGAACTATAAGCCAAGCAGGGAACAGTTACTGCCAGAGGTTTCCATAACAGAAAGGGAAATTAGCACAGCCCAAGAAACGAGGGCAGGGGAGAGACACAGACCAACTAAGGCAATGCTAGAAAGCTCTCCCTGGCCTTCTCCACGGTCTGGCATATGCCATCTAATACTGGGAAATTTGGGTGGCAACGCAGAAGGATAATCCTTCACAACACCAGGAAAAGGAGTAAGGCCTCAGAGGCTGTAGCCAAAATAAAAGGTTTTGAAAACAAGAGTTGCCCCAGAAGTTGGCAGCATTTATATGCCTTCTTGCATCTTCCTGCTTGATCTGATGTGTAATGTACCATTTTCCAACATTAATTTCACTTCTTAATATAGCTTTGTGGTTAAAAATGCTGTCCTGTATGTTAGATATTGCCCAGAATGATAGAAATGAGGATAGATGTAGCTCATGGCTCCAGGACATCATCTTGCAGGGTAATTGATCAAAATTTTCCACTAATAGAGCTACAACACAAGCATTTCCCAGCTCCCTCCCTCCCCCGGGCCCAGGAGAGCGACTCCCTTGTTCTCTGACTCTCTCTACTTCTTGCCACAGGTCTCCTGGATTTGACAGGGATCTGAAGGCAGGGAAGGGAGTGGAGAGCTTCACGAGGCTAACCACATGTGCTCCTCAGAAGGATTAGCCCAGAAGCGCAAAGCATCACCCCGGCCAATAAATGCAGTCCAAATGCAGTTCTACCACTACGTCTCATATCGTATTTTAAAAAGAAAACCCTGTTTCATGGGACCTTCAGCTAAACCAAACTTGATAGTTATCCCTGCTTCCTCCTAAAGATATGCACAGGCCTGTATCTGATCAAGACGCTGCCTGTCTTATCAGCATGGAGAACTGAACAGCAGGACGGCGTCCTCAGCGGTCTGAGCACACCTCTCATTGGTATTTGACCTCGGCTTTCCTGCCAACCTGTTGAACCCCATTGGGAAAGAAAAAATTTGTCAACATTCAGAGCTGAAGAGGAAATAGCATTTCAGAGATAAAATTTCCTTTGTAGCAGATGTAATTTTGTTAGCTTTATCAAGTCTCTTTCCTTAACAGAGTTCCATGGCAACAGACTTCATAAAATAACAAAATCACACATAATCACGAAAGCTAGAAATACCCCTGTGAGATTGCCTGCTGAAAGGGGCCCAATAAAGCCTTAGAGTTGGGCACATTTCTGAGTTATCCTGCTGTAATTGTCTGTGAGCCTTAATTGTCTCATTACCCACTTTTATATCCCAGGGACAAATGATGGGAAACTGCATATGTAGGGAAGATTATTGGGGCTTTAAAATATCTCAACACCAACTGAGAAGAAAGAGAATAAATATACTTTAGTATTGGCTGGGGTACTGCAGGATTATCCTTGAATCCTGAAACAAAAATTCAAGTGTTGTAGTTTATTGGGGGGGGAACAGAGAGAGCGCAGGTAGGGGATAAGACAAAGAAGTTTACTCAGCCCTACTATGAAGCTAATTTATAGCTTTCATATGAAGGTTATAACCCAACTATACGGGGAAATGGGCAAGGGGGGGGAGGAGGGAGGATAGGTGGAGGGAGGGTAATTGGTGGGGCCACACCTATGGTGCATCTTAGAAGGGTGCAGGCGAAACTTACTAAGTGCAGAATACAAATGTCTTCATACAATAACTAAGAAAATGCCATGAAGGCTATGTTAAACAGTTTGATGAAAATATTTCAGATTGTATATGAAACCAGCACATTGTACCCTTTGATTGCGCTAATATACACAGCTATGATTTAATAATTTTTTAAAAAGGGAAAAAAAATAAAATGCCTATTCCTTTGCAGAGTAAAAAAAAAAAAAAAAGACAAGGAAGTTTATTAGGAAACTAATAAAAGTTGAGTTCTCAAGCTAATTAACCACAGTAGTAGGTGAATAAAACTCAATCCTGAATGAGCACTTTGGGAGCCTGGGAACAACAGATGCCTCAGGATGCTCCCTCCCCGAGGGGTGGGGAGGGGACGTATTTATACACCAACTCTCACCACACACTGGCACCAACAGAGCCATCCATAACTTCTGTGTCAACTCTCTTTGACTCAAAGTACATCATCTGATATTTACTTTTCTCTATTTCAGTTGGGGGGGTGTGGACAGAGGGAAGACATTAGCCAACCAATAATCAGATAAGCAGAGCGTTTGTAGAACAAATTCCTCAGACCCTGCATCTTCCCATAAACATGGCTAATTTCCTGCACATCTGATAGTAATGTCGCTCAGAATGTGGACGTCGTTCAACACACAGCAAATACACAAGTGAAATGGCCAGTCATTTTAAAATCTCAACAACGATACTGAATTCTTCTGCAATAGTCTCTGGGTCCTAGAAAACACAATTTCTATCCTGAAAGAGGATGGGATTAGTTTGATTAAGTTCAATTCAACAAAAATGCATCAATATATTTATGTATACTACAGCTAAAATATCATTTAAATACACATACACACACACACACACACACACACACACACACACTCTCTCCCTGCCTTCACAAATTTATAATCAAGAGTTGGGGAATAAATGTACACAAATACCATGAAAAGAGGCATGTTATAATCACTAACAGTATAAACACAGTGTGCCACACCATTAAGGAGGGAACAACAAATTCTAACTTGGTGAAAATGAAGGACATTTTATGGAGAAATTAACTTGGGTTATATCTAAGTAAGGTTGGTTCCTGTTCCTAAGTGCAAGGTCTCTACCTATCGTCTAGGTCATGGCTTCGGCTGTCCACATTCCTGAATCCATGTTCCTGGGGCTCCCTCCAGGTTCCAGGGAATATCCTTAACTGTGGTCAGGGGTCCTCAGGGCCAGTCCTGAAGCACTTAGCTGAAAGCCCTTTCTGGCCTTTGCCCTCGGGGATGCCTGCAGTCTGTACCTTAGGGGCCTCTCAGAACATCCACCTGGGCACCTCTCCAGGAGGCTGGGAGCAAAATCCACACTGCCAAAAGCTCAGCTCGGGTCTCTCGTCTTCAGACTTTCATCTGCCCCAGGTTTTCCATCTGCATATGAGGAGCTACTGGACAGTGGACAGTGCTGGGTCTCAAATGGCCAGCAAGTAAGTGGACAAGAAGCCAGACAAGCTTTGCAGAGCGTGCAGGAATGTCCAGGGCAGAACTGGCTCCTTATTATGTGAAGGATGAGGTTTTCCAATTCTTTCTAGCCACCAGATAAATTCCTATTCTCCACACCTTCTACAGAGTATTCAACCTTCAACGCCCTCTCCAAATACCTCCTCCTCTTGGAATCCTTCTCTGGCCAGCACCTCCACTCTTAGCCAAAGCTGATTCCTCACTTCTTTGTGTCACCACCAGACCTTAATCATTACTTCTGTAACTGCTGGCTTACTCGTCTGTACCACTTCCTGGCCTATGAGTTTCTCCGAGGCAGAGCTGTGCCTTACCATTTCCCTGTGTGCCTCCTCGGCATAGCATCTGGCCAGCGTGGGCACCAACCTGACCAGCACAGGGGAGGCTGAAGAAGAAAAAGGAAATGAGTTCGTCCATATCGAGTGGGGGTCAGAAAGCCAACGTCTGGAGCACATGTGCATCCAGGTCCTTAGGTAGGAAGCAGGAGGACAGGAGGAAAAAGTAACCAGTAGCAGGTCCTTTCATTGTCTTTCATTTGGACCCATTGGCAGGGTCAAGGACAAAGAACCTGGTAGCTTTGGGACTTACTTCACCTTGTGGGCTGAGTGCACGACTCCTGTGATATGGTGTCTTAGTCTCTTTTGTGTTGCTACAAAGGAATACCTGAGGCTGGATAATGAATAAAGAAAAGAGGTTTACTTAGCTCACGGTCCTGCAGGCTGTACAAGAAGCGTGGTGTCAGCATCTGCTTGGCCTCTGTGAGGGCTTCGGGC
This sequence comes from Perodicticus potto, assembly GCA_963574655.1. Lineage (NCBI taxonomy): Eukaryota > Metazoa > Chordata > Mammalia > Primates > Lorisidae > Perodicticus > Perodicticus potto. Next base: position 56,700 of record CAUYRH010141664.1, on the reverse strand, counting down.
TGCTTCCACTCGTGGTGGAGAGTGAAGAGGACCAGGTGTGTGCAGAGATCACAAGGAGAGAGCAAGGGAGGGAGGTGCCTGGCTCTTTCTGACAACCAGCTCTTCCAGAAACTAACTGAGAACTTCCTCACCACCTCCATCCCCCAGGGCAGTGACTCCTGAGGAACCACATTAAACTATTCATGAAGGATCCACCCCACAACCCAAACTCCTTCCATCAGGTCCCACCCCAACATAAGGTTTGGAACCATAGCAAACGGCCTTTATAATCTGTTTGCACTGATCAATCTGCCTTATACGACAACAAAAATTCTGCCTTATACTACGGGCAAAAGAAGGACCGTATTTTTTTCTGAATATGGTTATGGTATTTGTGAGGAGATGAACTATCAAATCTCTTTATTCATATCCATTAGTACCTAGGACATAATGGGCTCTAGCATTTCATAAATGATAGTGAGGGTAACAACATGAGTTCAGTGCTATGAATCTACACTTCACAGTTTATTAGCAGTGGAATACCTTTTTAAATGATTAGTATCACATATGCACAGATATAAAATGCTTTGAATTCTCTGAGCTCTCCAGGGACAAATTTTAAGTGTCAGATATCAACTTTACTTTTTCAAATAACGAAAACTGAGGCAGTTTCCCTAAGGGAACAACATCATTAATTAATTCTAGGGAAGCGATTCTACTGGCGATGAGAAGAGGCAAACAGAAGGCAGGCGTGGTTGACAGTCTCCAAGGTTTTGTGAGTGACTGGGTATACGTCGGTGTGTCTGCACGGTTGTTTCCCAGATATTTTGATGCTTTGGGGGAGAATCCTCCTTCAGGGGGAGTCAGCACCATAGGGAGCCTTTCTTACCCGCAACAGAGGACGCAGTGGTAAAATTAAGGTTGAGATGTGCCCACGCGTAACTGAATCCCAGAATGGAAATCGGCTGAGAGAAAAAAACCTAAAGGGACAGAGATGGGAGGAAATGGAGAGAGCCAGATGGATTCGGAAGGAAAACGGTTCCCTTTAAATAGAGAAACAACCAAAGGATATTCTCAAGTAATGCTGCTCATTATGTCCCTATTTTGACAAATGGGACCACGTCGTGTTGCCTGTCCAAACAGCCGCGTCTCAGGCCAAGCCCTGGCTTGAGAAGTGGAACCCACACAGTATCAGCAGGTTTCCTACCACATCCCCCTTATTGATGTTGGAGCAGATTAAAGCAGATGTTTCCTGTCAAGCCGTGAATCTCTGCCCAAAGAACACCACAGCATCCCCAATCTCTTAAGCCACACAGAAGACCAGGGGCTTTCATGCAATTGATTTTCTCCTTAACCTCACCGTTCCATTCATCAGTTGGTTACCCCTGAACTACACAGCATGCTCTGGAATACTGTGTGTTGTTCTCATAAGGGAAATACAGCACATCATTTCTGTGAAAGGAGAAAACTATTAAGAAAATGGTTCTTGCAGCCAATTAGAGGAAACGCAGTCTCTGACGTGGGCCTGCCTGACCTCTGGACACCTAAAACTGTAAGGGGCAGGGGTGGGACCTGAGAAGATCTAGAAATCCCTGTAGAAATGGACCCATCAACAAAGGGTGATTTCATCAACTAAGGGAAACCCAGCCACGTGTGGAGAAAATTTGGATCCACCCCCACGTATACCTTTCCCTCTTTTAGAAAGGAGGGAACACTGAGGAGAGAGAAAGTAGGAAGTATTAGCATGTGATATTGATCAGAAACAGACTAGAAATTCCTGTGTAAACTCCAGCGCTCTCAAGTCAGTACCATGAAGCATGAAATGTGCAAGTTTCACTTTCAGTTGCCAGAAATATTGATCCAGAGGCAGCCTTTTCTTCAATAAACAACTCAATAAAACTGAAGATTTAGATGAAAGAGAAAAAATATGGCAGACTATGTTATTAAACAACAAGAACGGCTCACATTCATTGAGCACTTATGCTGATCACTTTCCATGCATGATCTCATTTGAATTGTGTGACAACCTGACAAGGTTAAGTACTGTGATTTTCATCTGGTAGATGAAACAACAGGCATAGAGAGGTTAGGTAACTTCCCTACATTACAGTTAGTAATGGTGGATGTCAGATTTGAGCAGGTCTTTGTGAGTACAAAGCCCAGGGTCTCAATCCCTACATTTTCTTACTTACAATGGGTAGTTTAAAGAAAAGAGGTTCATTTAGCTCATTCTCCTGGAGGCTGTACAAGAAGCCTAATTTGACTCATTTTTTCTCATCAACATGCTAATCAACTACTATGACGAAAGCACAATCACAGACTTAAAAAAAAAAAAAAAAGCAACAAAGAAGAGGGTGGCGCCTGTGCCTCAAGGATTAGGGCCCTGTACCCATATACTGGAGGTGGCAGGTTCAAACCAGCCAAAAAAAAAAAACTACAAAAAAAAAAGCAATAAAGAAGATACAGTTCCTGTTCTAAAGAAGCTCATGCAAGGGTTCCCCAAGAGCACCAACAGTTATGACCTAAGAGAAGAAAGCTTTATTACAGCCACAATTCCTGATCCCCCAGGCCAACATAAGTGGTTTCCTGACTGTATCCCCACTGCTCTCTTACAGCATTCTTATATTGTATTAAGGGTATCTAACTCATTATATCATGAAATTTTTTGAAGGTAACTACGAGTTTCATTTCTTCACAACACTGGCTGACTCAAAGAAAGTTTTCAATAAATGTTGATTGATGAGTAAATGAATACACTGTAATAAGCAAGTATCATCAAGGGCAATGGTATTTTTAGGGGAGCAACCATCGTCCTAGAATATCCTTTAGGGTTGGGCAAATAATATAGGCAAGAATTAGCAGGTACTGATAGTAGCCACCCAAAGTCATTTCCACCTCTTTCCTTATTAAGAGAATCATAACGTTATTCAGGTAACCACCCTTGAGCAAAGATGGCTTGACTATGAAACAGGATAAATACTTCATAGGACTTCTGGAAACCTGTCCTTAACCTGAAAAGACATATAAATAGCAGGCAGTCTCCTTTCTTCCATAAGACCACATCATATGGGGTGGGGACAGGTGGCACTGCTGGGGCCTTTCTATGGGGTAATCTTGCTGAGGATGACAGAACCTTGCTCATTCATAACATTGCTGTGGCAATGAATTAGCCACCTCTGGAGCTGCCACTTTGTAGACATTTTAATATATGAACTGTAATTTTTATCTTATCATCTACACCAACTGAGATGTACTTTTTTTTTTTTACTTGCAACTTAAAGCCACATTGTTTCCTGAAAACCTTGTTTTTGATCTTTATTGCCATATCACACATGACTCCCTAGGTAAGGACTGGTTGGACCTCAGTGGGATTCTCCAAATCTGAGCATCACTTATTTGTAAAATGGGAGAAATAATACTTTTCTCATTGGGTTATGAGTCGCTATATCCTACAGCCTGGACTTTTTCTCTAGTACATATTCCTACTCCTCGCCTTCCTGTTTCTCCTCCTTCTCCTCACCACTATCAAAAATACCACCATCGTAGTTGATGTCATTGTCCTAAATTCTCTAACCTAGAGAAAAGAAAAAAAACTAAGCAATCAAAGATTAGAGGCATTTTACATCAGACTACATATGACATTCTATCCAGCACATTTAGGACATCACAAAACCTATGGCAGAGACTTCTCACTGTCTCTCCATCACCATTGCCCCCTTCTTTCTTAGGAAGAAAACCCCTGATTTTGAGCTGTGCACATGTCCGTTCAGAATGAAAACTCCGTTTCCCAGCTTCCCTTAGAGCTAGGTATGGCCATCTCATTAAGTTCTGGCCAAAGGATATAAAACAAAAGTGTCAACTGTCCACTTCTGTGAACCTCCTTAAAGATAATGGACAGTGTGTCCTTTGTCCTTCTTCTCTGTCCTCTTTCTTCTCCAGCTGCTGCCTACTACGCAGACACGGCGGTTGAGGCTCCCACTGTCTGGGACCCTGGGGACAAAGGCTGCAGCCAAGGGAGGCAGAGCCAGGGGCTAGTGGGAATGTGGGTCCTTGGGGACTCTGTGGAGATGAGCCACTATCCCAGCTCTGACTATTGCCCTTCTAGTCCAGGAAGGAGAGGCCAATGGTGATGAGACTGTGTGGTGAAATCAAACATCAGCACACATATCCTTTTGTTTTTTCCTTCTCCATCTTCATGAGGTCTTCCTCTAGCCAGCCCCACCCCCACTCAGTGTCAAGGCCACCCAGAACCACGCCCAGCCTCTGGTCTCTAATTTATCGGGGGAGTTGGCCCTTGATAGAAGTTTCTTCTTTAAACCCAAATGGCCTTATCCACATTAGATCTCACTCTCAAAATTTTCACGCTCCTAATGCCCACCTGACTGGATGAGATTCATGTGGGAAAAAAAAAAAAAAACATTCAGGGAAGAATACCAACCTTCCACCTTTAGTGTCTTTCCTTAGCATACCAAAGAAATTGGTGAATAGCTTTGCAGATAAAAGGAATGCAGAAGATTTTGTGATTTTTCTCTAACGTCATTATAAGAGAAATATCGTAACAATAAACTGGGGTTGAGATGCTAATTGTTAAAGGAAGTAGCCAGTGTTACATCAGGAACAAAGAAAGCCACTTTTGCCAATCTCTCCTCAGTCCTTTCATCCCCCTCCACCCCTTACTCAGGTATAATCACAGAGCAATTAATTTCATCATAATGTTTCTCTTATATCACTTTTGTAGCTTTTGGCTGAACTACCAAACAGATTGTGAAATAGACAAATGCTTACAATATGCACACAAGTCACATGATATGTTTTAATAGGATGTATATGCAATGCAAAGTCAAAACGCTATCATCAGAATTAGTGGTAGGGAAAAATGTTTCAGGTCTGTATAGAGGTTTAATGGCTTTTGGCCAGCATACAGACAGACACAGATGTGTTTTAAAAGAAACCCTATATTTTCCCAGAAAGACAATTTTTCTAAAGAAATGAGTCTTCCAAGGTTCAACATGTGTTCCATAAGAAGTGAAGACTTACTCTTTTGTAACAAGTTTAGAGGGTTCTAATAAAAAGGCATGAATCAAAAGGCAAGAGTGCCACTAACTAAAAGGTTCAATATATGTATAAAAAAGAATTAAAGAAAATTAACAATCATTACCAACAAGGTAATCTGAAAAGCTACCAAATGCAGACAGCTGAGGTTCACACAGCAGTCTTCTAAAAGCTTTGTTGTGCTGTGAAATGTGAGGTCTCCCACTGCAGGGAGCATGGCACAAGTGCTATTTATCCTCTTGGGCAGGCGTCCTCAAACTTTTTAAACAGGGGGCCAAATTCATTGTCCCTCAGACCGTTGGAGGGCCGGTCTATAGTTTAAAAATAAAAACTATGAACAAATTCCTATGTACACCGCACATATCTTATTTTGAAGTAAAAAACAAAACAGGAACAAATACAATTCACACCAATGCATGGGGCCCGCGGGCCGTAGTTTGAGGACCCCTGCTCTTGGGGGACCCAGGATCTAAGTGTAGCCCACTGTTTTTCAATTATCTCACAGCACACTTATCAGCACAGCACACTGAATCTACAGTGAAGCTTCCACGGCACACTTACATTATGTTGTTCCCAAAAAACAGTACACAACAACAAAAAAAAAGAGTATACTTACTGTGCTTTGAACTTCTTTCAAAAATAATTTAATCAATGATCTTTAGAAATTTTCACAGCACATTGTTGAAAATCACTGGTGTAGCCACTGGCAAAGGTTGAGTTGTTCATTAGAAGAACTTGAGACTAGAGGGAACCCAGGGGCTGTGCTTCAGTTTGTCTACAAATCTCCATTATCATGGCAGTAACAGCTGACATTCACAAAGCTCGTCCTGTGGACTGGCGCTGCTCTAAGCACTATCCCTGCATTACCACCTTTAATCACCAGGAAGAGACCCTGTGCTGTGGTTTAAATATTTATCCCCTCCAAATCTCAGGTTGAAACTATCCCCAATATGGTACTGCTGAGGGCTGGGGCCTTCAAGAGGTGAGTGGGGCATGAGGGCTCTTTAATGATGAATGAATTGTCTCAGGAGGACAACTGATGGCTTTATAAGAGAAGCAGGAGAGTCCTGAACTAGCAGGTCCAGCCCCCTTGCCCTGTAATCCCCTGGGCCACCTCGGGACTCCACCAGCAAGGAGGCCCTCGCCAGTTGCAGCCCCCAAATCTTGGACTTCTCAGCCTCCCCAACTGTGAGAAATCAATTCCTTTTCTTTATAAATTATCCAGTTTTGGGCGATCTGTTAAAAACAACAGAAAACAGACCAAGACACCCTGAGAAGTTGGGTAATAAGCCCACGGTCACAAAGCCATAAAGCAAAGGAGTCAGAGTTTCAACCCAGGTAGTCTGAATGCAGAGCCCAGTGAAGGTCAACGAGTGCTGTGCCCCATTCTGACATGAGTTCACGTGAGTACAATGGCAGACATAAAGTCTTACTCTTTTTAAGTGATATTATCTTTCTCCAGCATATTCATATTCTCTGTCTCTCTCCACCCCACCCCGGCTCCCATCCCATCTATTAACTATTCTACAGGTAACAGAATCGGTATAGGACAAACTGAGGGGTACAATAGCATCACCATTTGAAAATATTCCCCAGGTCTAGTTTTGATGTTCAGATTAAAGCCATGGACCTCTCTGAATCTAGCAGGATAGCTTTAAACAGAGAATATTAATGAATTTTGTTGACAGTGAAGTTTGCCCAAAGAAAAAGGGACATGTTCGGGAAGATGAGATCCAGCAGTGATGTCCGGTACCAAGCAGCATGCTTGGCACACAGAAGGGGCTGAGAAATTTTTTTTAGAAAATGAAAATATAGGAGGTGCATGAGGGTGGAAGGGAAAGAATGAAGGAGAGAGGAAGGAAGGAAAGGAAGAAGGGAAGAAGAAGTAAGGGAAAGAAGGAGGAAGGGATTAAGGAGGATGGGAAAGGACAGATGACCACTTAAGCAGAGGCACCACCATTCCAATTTGAACGCAGAGGGAATGCAGGAACACAGAGAGGTAAGAACAAGGTGCTAAATTCCCCCTCTAGAATGGCGCCCCAGTGCACTCACCTACCTCACACCCCTTTGCTTCTGTTACTCCTTCTAGAAGGAAAAAAGAAATATCTTGCCTTAGAGATATTTCCTGCAGTTACTCCTTCTAGAAGGAAAAAAGAAACATCTAGCTTTGGAGAACAAATGCATCCTATCACAGTCACTTGGCCTAGGAAGGAATGACCTCCTTCTGGCTCTCCGTAATGAGAGGAAGTAGACACAAGCCCGTCATCCCCAGGGCCCCAGAGAATCAATGGATCAGAGAGGGTACTGACCCCCACTAAAGGAAAGACTCAGGGTGATGTTTCAGTTTCATCTCGGAGAGAAAACTCTTGTCTCCCATCCTCATAGACAGGATGGTGTCAGGGTCCAGAGGTCCTATAGACACCTGCCACCTGGTCTCTGGTCTGGAGAGCCAGGGAGCCTGAGGATGAGAGCGACACCTTTCTAAGGCAGAGCAGACAAGAGGACGTATCCAGGGTAATGGTGGTATCATTTGGGCTGCTGGATCACAGTTCACCTGAGGCCAACTCTACTTCGGTTAAGCCGGCCAACAAATTCCATTTACCAGCTAGGCCCCATGTCAGCTACTTTCCTCCCTTTGCTTCACAAAGATCCCGACTGATATAATCTCTCTGTGACTGCGAGTCCTGAAAGGTTCTTGCATTCTTAAATACAGGCATAAACTCCCCAAAGAGTTTTCCTTCATGCGGAATATAAGCCACTGATGTAATCAGGAACTCTGAAAGAACCTGGAATTCCAAAAGACAATGTTAAACCTGAGGAAGAAAACTGATCAAAGATGAGATGACGGACCCCGGGTCTGAATTTCACCCTTACCTGTGTACAGGGCATACAGACAGGGCCGACAAGATCTGCCTTCATTTTTTTCTAGGTGCAGACATTTACACCCAACTGCTAATACATTATTTACTAAAGGAACTCATTGTTCTTAGTCACTATCTTTTATGTTTCTGGTCATCAGGTTGTTTGTCTCAGATTTAAAACTCTTGGAAAGAAGGAATCAGATCTGCTTAACCCACTTTACACAGAAACTAAGCAAGAACAACTGCTGAAACCTGATAAATCCTTTTTGGTGCCGCCGCTCCTGATGATCTTACAACTTCAAGCAGTTCCTGAGGCAAAGGTATAAAATTCAAACCTTAACTTGAACTACAGTCAGCATTTTCCTGGAAGTCTTAAGTTAAAACCAGAACTGCTTCTTCCAGACCCTTACTAAATAGTAGTAATGTTTCAGGGTCAAAAATCACAATTAAGCAAAATCTTCATTTATCCAATGTCATCTCCCATCCTTTGTGTAATACAGGTCCCCCTCTCTCCACCCCACCCCCCCAACACAAACCCATACAAAGAACTCTTCAATCAGAACCTTTCCTGCTCTCAAGAATACAGAAGAGTAAAGAGATTGTGAGACTTGAGTCAAACAATCTGACCAGGTTTGACTGCTGCTTTCTTGCTGTGTAACTCTAGGCATGTTACTTAACCTCTCAACATCAGATGTTTCAGTAAATACAATTTCAGTAATAGCATCTGCCTCTAATACTTCTGAAGATTTGCATGACAATCACGCAAGATACTATAGCAGAGTCACTGCAAATAAAAATGCTTCACACTCCCCCTCTGGCTCTCGGCCCAGCAAGCAAAGCTTTCGGGCAGCTTCTTGATTCACCCTGCACATCTTTCTTAGACACTGTTCTCTCGGCCTGATGGGTAAAGTGAAATGAATGATATTTAACAAGCATTTAATCACTGTTTCAACAGGCCCAACCTAACACTCTCTTGGAAGTTAAGAGTTTAAAATCCATTTTAAAAATTGCTTTTTGGTGAGAGTTACAAAATACATTTCAATACATATAAAGTACACACAAGAAGAACACTCCAGAAGTATCTTCAGGTCCAAGATAACTTGTCACCATCCTCCTCCACTGAAAAATGTTGTCAAGCACCAAATTTCCTGGTGGTTCACACAGCACATGGTTCAGAGTTAGGCTGGCCTAGCCTGTCTTCCTTATATCTTTTATAATGTCAATAAATTTGATTAATGACCTTGAAATCTTTGATCATCCATCTCTATAGCTAAGTTATGACTTTGCCAAAGAAGACAAGATCACAGGGAGTGTATTTATGTCTGATTCACCACAAAAAGGGAAGCAGTAGACAGTGATTCCAGAGGCCACTGGACTCACCCGAACCTGGTTTAGTGACAGTGTAGCAAACACAAAGCTCTATCCCTGCAATCAGAGTCATTCAAAGGGGGAGTGGTGATGCCGGAACCCAGTCATGAAAGAAGACTCAAGAGAACTGCTTTGTTTTATTTTTAAATAAATATACTTTATTTGTATCACGTTTGTGATTGCATCTTATGTATAATTCACATAAAATAAAATTCATCACTTTTAAATGTACAGTTCTATGAGTCTTGAAAAATACAGAGGATGCCAAAAAAAGTACACACATTTTAAGAAAGGAAAATACTATAATGGTAATAATCAATATATACTGCTAACATGTTACCTTATATGTTGTATCTTGTACCTTTTGTAATTGCAAAAGTCAAATATGACTTGAGTACTATAATTTTAGTATAATTTTTTCCTTTCTTAAAATGTATATACATGTTTGGCACCTTCTGTGTGTGTGTGTACAGTTGTATAACTAACACCATAATCAGGATATGGAACATTTTTAATTAGCCTAAAACTTCACCTTATACCTCTTTGCAATAACCAATTGAATAAATATTTTAAGTCACAAAGAATAAAGGAGGGAAGTTATTGAAGCAAATGAACCCTCCAAAAACCAAGATTAAGATTATAAATAAAGACAGGGTGTGAAGTTAATGTTCCCACTAGAGGGCAAGGGCATGCTGCTCAGTTACATATTCTAGACTGGACGGCATCAAAACCTCTGCTTAAAATGGTCTTCAGTCCCCATTCACACAGGGTGATGTTAAAGTAAGAGGCTTCTTTCAGGGCTGACTCAATCCGCCAAGGGTCAAGGTGACTTGATAAAGACCAAGCAGGGCCAAGTCAATAGAAGGGCTGAGAATAGTCTGCTTGACACCCTTGACACCCAGTGATTGTGCCCTTCCAGGGACAGAATCAAAGAGTGACAAAGAGTCCTTGCAAATACAGCTAACTTTCAAAAATGGGTCATTCTTCAATTCCCATGAGAAGATGCTGACAACTAAATATTTTAGAACTCAGGTCACTTAATGCTCATCCAACAGTGTTTTTCTGACCAACTCAGATAGTAAAACCCCAAGATGGCTCTGAAAAGATTGAATAAAAGATGGTTTATCTAACACTTCCAAATCTCCTGTAGCTTGCTCCTGTGGTCTTAAATGTTAATAATTTATTGCTCTCAGTCTAGCCAGTTAATACATATTTGTAAATGCTCTCTACTAATTGGAGGCTTGAGATCACTTTCCCATCAAATGCTGATTCTCAGAAACACCAAATTACAGACTTGAAGCAAAAGAATCACTTAAGCCCAGGAGTTTGAGGTTGCTGTGAGCTATGACACCGAGGTACTCTAGGGAGGGCAACAAAGTAAGACTCTGTCTCAAAACAAAAGAAAAAAAAAAGAAAAGCAATGTTATACCCTCTATACAGGTCCTGGTAAGATATCCAGTCCGTATCCTATTTACCAGGGGAAAAAATAGGTTCAGGCAGGGGGCAGTTTTTAATTATCAACAAAGAAATGACTGCTGTGGGTGCTTCCTATTATCCACCTTGATTAGGTTATGTGTACTGAGAGCTTCAGTGCCTACCCACATAGCATTATTAAAAACCCAACTCATTACAAACTCACCTAAATGTAAATTAAAAACAGAAATTGGGCATAGTTTTATTACATTCAAAGAAGATTGGGTAATTATGTGCCATTCATTTTCTTCTTATCATTCAAATATATTTTCCTTTGCACCAAGTGGTAGCATCACCAAATTTATCTTGGTACAAAGGTTAAAAGAAGCATGTTCCTAGCTCATGGTAGTTGACTTTTAGGAATTTGCATTGGGATGGAGGGAAGAATATATCAAAGCAGGATTTACCAAGAAAGTGATGCTTGACTTAAGCCATAAAAGGCAAGTGGACTCGGGTAGGACAAAGGAAACACATTTCAAGGACAGAAGCATGTGGAAAAGCACAAACGTGTGAATGGCCATGAGATTTGGGGAATTGTGAGCATTCCGACACATCCAGAGGGAACAATAAGAATCTAGGCAGGAGTGAGATGTTCATAATCAGGTTATGCATGTTATTTAATCAGGAAATGGAATCTCCTTCTGCAGATATTCAAACAATTTTAAGCAATTTAAAAAGGAAATGCAGGACTTTCTGTTTTAAAATAACTGCCCTTAGGGTAGCCCAGAATAAGGAATGAAGAAGAGGTGGTCTACAGGCAGAGAGCCCAGCTAATTTGCCACTGTGGTAGTCTAGATTCCGCCCCCGCCAAAAAAAATCATGAGAACCTAAAGTAGGAAAGTAAAAAGTAAGGATGGAGAGGAAAAGAACGATTCAGAAGCATCAAAGGATTCTTCAGACAAAACCCAGTGACTAGCGGTACATCAAGAAGGGAGAGAATTAGAAGTTCAAGTTTATTCCAAGGTTTATTATTTTAGTGATAGGTGATTCACCCAGAGAGTAAATATGTGAAGGACAATTTTTAGGAAAAATTAGAAACATTGCTAAATCTGAGTTATCTGTAACACATCTGTCTACTAATATCACTTTTGATACACACTCAGGGGGAAAATTTTGTCTGAAGAAAAAAGGTGCAAATTAGAAGTGCCTAAAACAGACAAGGGTCTAATATCTAGAATATATAGTAGAACCTCCGTCAACTGACCGCCCAAAGAGCTGTAAAACCTGGTCAACATATGAAAGCAATCAACATAAGGAACTAGCCTGCTGTACGGATACAGACACATGGCACGTGGCCCTCCCTGCCCATCGCACCCGTCAGGCAGCCCATCTCTGATGGGTTACCCCAACCTTCCCCGACCCTGTATAGTCCTAGAGGTGATTGCTAGTCCCAGGGTGCCTCTCCATTCCTTTGTGACCTATTATGTTTCCTTAGCCCCACCCATACTCGGACCAGTTTTTACAGTTCTTTGGGTGGTCAATTGACCAAGGTTCTACTATATATTCTAGATATTAGACCCCTGCCTGTTTTAGGCACTTCTAATTTGTACCTTTTTTCTTCAGACAAAATTTTCCCCCTGAAGTGTGTATCAAAAGTGTTATTAGTGGACAGATCTGTTATAGACAACTCAGATTTAAATAGCAATGTTTCTAATTTTTCCTAAAAATTATCCTTCACATATTTACTCTCTGGGTGAATCACCTATCACTAAAATAAGAAACCTTGGAATAAACTTGAACTTCTACAGGTTATTACGTTACTATTATTAAGTAGTGCCATCTTTTGAGGGTGCCATCTCTTTCCTGCCTTGATCCAAAATGAATCAGCTATAAAGATTTTCAGGGCAAAATCTACTACGAAAAAGGGCTTTCGTAGTAATCTTTCGTAATCTACAAAAACTACTACGATAAAGGGCTTTTTTTTTTAATATAGGAGACACTTGAACATATTTATCTGCTGAGGCAAAGTAATTCCCATCATTCTGTAGCAGGAGCAATATATGGGAGGCTCGGTGATTAGATACTAGGTCGCGTCACACTTTCCCATTATGGTCATCCATCATAACCCATCTGGGAGATGAAACAGCACAGATCTAAAGGACACGGTAAGAATCAAGGTCTCCATAGATCAGCAGATACCCACATACTTGCAGGATTAGCACTGTCTGGATTCCAACTGCCAGCTGAGTATATTCAAGATAAAGCTGTACTACGTATTTTAGATTGGGGATTGGCAACAAATAGCTGTAGACTACGTTCTGAGGAATAAGTGTTTTCATGTGAACTGTGGGTCATTTCTAATCCCAGCATCATAACCAGGCCCAGCTACACGTTTCTGCTCTTGGTCCTGCCCATAACCTTCTCAGCCAAGTCCTTCCCTGGGTACCCATGTAAGTGGGATGCTCCCCACCCACCAGTTAGTACTGCACCAAGTTCATTTCCCTTAACGTAAATTACAATTTGTGTTTCCATATTTTTTCCTTTCTTGGTATTCATGGGCTTCCCCATTAGACTCTGAGTTTCACAATGGGGACCATGTCTAGGACATAGAAAGTCCTTAATAAATATGTCTTGAGTGAATAAATGGTGAACAGCAGGGATGCCACAAAGAGCAAATAGAGGGTAAATAATGACTAATTCCCTCACCACCGTGTTTACTGGTAGTGGGCCTCAGATGGCCTTCCTTATAGTCAAAACATACTTCTCAGATCTGGCTGCTCTGGGTGGAGATGGATGTACCCTTGTTTGAGACTGTAAATATCTCTGTGAGTAGGGCTCAAGTCTGCGTGTGCTTGCCTTATTTTGCACAGCATTCGGCACTGTCCCAAGCACAGATGGGTGCTCCATAAATATTGCTGAAGGATGATGACACGAAGGATTATTTAATACCTCTGCGTGGGGGTGGAGATGGACTTTGGGCCACAAATATACTTTGAATGTGCTTTACTTCACAAATCATTTGAACCAAAATGTTTTCAGCAACACAGACTCATCTCCAACCACAAATCAGACACGTTCAGAATGACAAAGCCCCAAAAGAATGCCATTTTCAAGGCTGAAACTATATTATTCTGGGGAAAATGGAATCCTTGTTTTAGTAGATGCTGTAAAAGTAGAAATCAAAGATAGTGAAAGTCTTCCCTCAGGGAACCACAGTTATCGGTGAACAATAAAAGTCTGTCTGAATAATTCATCAGTTTCTAGGGTACAGTCCCACCCTCATTCTGGAATCCCAGGGGTTTATGTAACTGTGCCATTTAATGTGTTTCAACAACATACTCAGTTACTACTCTTCTGGGACTGGCATTTAATGTATTAATTTTTAAAAAGATTACGCTATATGAGAAACCACCGTCCAGATCAAAATTTTGAAGCTACATTTATTTTACCTAAGAAGAAAGAAACTTACAAGGTGTCCATCATGAGAATCCACCTGGGAGTCACACAACAGATCAAATGCCCAAGACAAATCACCCCTCAGAGCCACACTGAATTCTGAATCCCAACCAGCAAGCATGAATAATCCTTTTAAATGGTCACTCACATATCAGAACAGGTCCATTGTGAAATTTCTAAGCAGGGCCTTAGGTTTCTGACTGAAACAGATTTATTGGCGGGGGGTGGGAGGGATAAAGTGAAATCAAGAACTAGTGGGAAATTTCCACAAGAAATGAGGACAAATGGTTTTTGTTGTCAGAATAAAACCAGCCTTTTCGGACAATAGTTTGGAAAGTTGCTGGCTAGCCCACAGGAGAGTTGAGCAATATTCTCAACTAGTTTCTCAGGGACCTTCCTGATCTCATTGTAATTATCAGACAGATATAGTGGTAAACTATATATTGAAGACCTAGTTTCAAATCTTGGGTCAATTTCTAATTAGCTGTGTGACTTTATACAAGTCACTTAACCTCTCTGATTATTGGTTCGACATCTTTAATATGAGAACAAAGCCCACCTCAATTACCTCATTAAATCATTGAAAAGTTAAATTAAGATAATGTCTAAAATTTCTTATAAAATTATAAAATTCTGTGTAAGTGGAAGGGTTGAATACATTTGCACATTATCAAACAACCTATAGCACTCAGGTTCTTATATGATTCCAAGCTCTCCGTTTCTAGAGATGATTCCATTTTTGCTTTGTTCTCTACAGTTTTACTAACTCTTTTTTTTTTTTTGAAACAAATATGGAAGCAAAGCTAAATGGGAAAAATCATGGACTTGCACATTCTACTCTTTGCTGCTGCTAGGCAAGAATTTTAAACTGGATTTAGTTCCCCGTCAGGGACTTGACGTCAGTCTCACCTAAGGGAGAGAAGTAAAGTGGGAAGTACTTGATTCTTCTCCCTCTGATGGAAGAATACAAGGCCAGTTTACAAAAATCAATTGTGTTTCTAATTAACAGTAGCAAACAACTGGAAAATTAAATTCATAAAACTATCCCATTTACGACAGCACCAAAATATAGAAAATACTCAGGAATAAATTTAACAAAAATGATATGCGATGTCTGCACTAAAAACTACCAAGTATATGTAAGAGACATTAAAGAAAACCAAAACACAAAGATATGCCACATTCATGGATTACAATTCTCAATGTTAATAAAATGCAACCTTCCCCAAAATGACTCTATCAATTAAACATAATGCCAGTCCAGATCCTACCAGGATCCTAGAGAAATTGAGATGTTGATTCTACAACATAAACAAGATGCAGAGGACCTAAGCTATTGCATTTTCTTTTAATTTGACAAAGAAGAAAAGGTAATGGAAAAGTTCACCTGATTTCAGTATAATATTTGCATAAGGATCAACAAATAGATCAGTGAAACAGAATAGAGAATCCTGAAGTAGATCCACATTTGTATGGTGAATTGATTTTAAATATAGGCACCAAAGCTATTCAGGGAAAAGAAAATTCTTCTCAACAAATAGGATTGTAAGTGGACGGTGGGGCGGGGGTGGGGAGAAGGTAAATCCTGACCCCTATTTCACATCACACAAAATAAATTCAAAATCATCACAGACATAAATGTAAAAGTTAAAGCCGCAATGATTCTGGAATAAAACACAGAGAAAATATCGTTCTGACTTTGGGGTATGCAAATATTTCTTGTAGAATGCAAAAAATGTGTGTAATAACCATACAATCAATGAATTATAAGAAAAAACTAATAAACTGGACTTCATCAAAACTTAAAACTTCATTTACTCAAAAGACAGTATTATAAAAATGAAAAGGCAAGCAACAGGCAGAGAGAAAATATTTAGAATACATACCACATGACAAAAAACTTACTATCCAGAATATAGAAAGAACATCTACAAATCAATTTTAAAAAGACAATCACCCCAACTTTGAAAATGAGCAAAGACATTCTGAACATAACAAAAGAAGTTACACACATAGCCAAAAAGCATATGAGAAAGAGCTTTTCATCATCATTAGTTATTGGGATGATTCAAATTCTAAGGCACAATGAAATCTTATTTTCATTCTCTAAAACAGCTAAAGTAAAAAAGACTATCCACACCATATGTTGGTTAGGATAGGAAGTTACTGAAACTCTTATACATTTCAAATAAGAGTGTAAAATAGTTTGGCAATTTCTCATAAACTGAAACATACATCTACCCTATAACCAGCATTCCATTCCTAAATATTTACCCAGGAGTAATGAAGATGTGTCCACAAAAAGACTCATATAAGAATTTTCATAGCAGCATGAACCATTATAGCTAATAACTGGAAACAATCTAATGTCCATCAACAAGAGATTACAAAAATAAACTGTGATATCTGTATACATTAGAATACTATACTTTATCAAAAAGGAATGAAACACTGAGATGTAACTGGATGTAAACGAGTGAAAAATACGTATTTATATTTAGTGAAAAGAGCTGATAACAAATACATAGGATATAACTCCATTTCTGCTAAGGGTTAAGACCTGGCAAACACACCTATGGCAACAGAAATTGTAACAGTGGTTGTCCATCAGGGATTGGAAGAGGACGGGGGAAATTCTCTGGGTTCTAAGAATGTTTTGTATCTTAATTTGGGTTACATGGGCGTATGCATTGAATTGCACCCTTAGAGATACACATTTCACTGTATGTAAATTTCACCTCATGAATGAGTGAATGAATGAATAACACTAAGAGAAAATAACCACACAATCCAGAAGGTGGAATACTGCAAAAAAACTTGTCAGATCTCTGAAAAGTCATTTTCATGAAGTAAAAAATAAAAGGATTACGACAGATGAAAAAAGACTGAAGATATATAACCAGATAAGAGGCACGGTCTTGAATCAGATACTACTTTGGAAAACCATCCACAAAAGACATTCTGAGCACACTCAGGGGAAATTTAAATACAATCTTGGTTTCAGATGACTTAAAAAAATTTTCAGAAGTTGGCAGTTGTTGGTGGATAAGAAAAAACAGGTGATAGGCAGCATGTAATTTCTGACCTCTTTTTAGTATTATAAAAGGCAATTATATTATATGTGTATATAATATTACATATTTCAATTATGTGCATATAATATATATGTGCAGAAAGAGATCCAATGAGGAATATGCATTTACCTATTAGGATAGGGATTTCAGGGAAGAGGCTATGAGGTTTATCTTTTCTTATTTGTTTAAGTTTTCTAACTTTTCACCATGTATATATACTGCCTCAATAATAATACATGCTGTTTGAAAATACTAGACTATTTGAAAAGCGCAGTTTTTATAATACAAGATAAAAGATGGTAAGGATGGATGGAGCAAGAAGAAAGAAACCCACCACTGTGGAAGCCCTTCCTAAGTGAATCTCCTTGGCAGAGAGCCTTATTGCGCGCTGGCCGTGTACTCATTTTGTTCCTACAACAAACCAGTGAAGTAGCATCCTTATTTTTACAGAGCCAATAAGGACAGATACTAGCATTTGAACATAATATAATTTTACCTCAAAACCCATGCTTTTACCACCTCACTTACAAATTTTTTCAGATTTACTAAGTTTTTTTATTAAACATTAATGTAGTATGAAATTTACTCTGTACTATTTGTTGAGTGTTTTACAGGAATCACCTTATTCATACTACATAACAATCCATATAAAGATGCTACTCATTATTCCTGTTTTACAGATGAAGAAAATTAAGGCACGGAGATCAAATACATGTTCCAAGTTCCCACCGATAATAACTGATGGAACCAGGAATCTAGGTCAGGCCTCCCGATTCTCCATCTCCGACCCAGGACACTATACTATATCTCTAAGTTCCTACGCTTTCAGCCAGTTCCCATTGGCGTAGGGAGAATGAGTGCCAGCTACCAACGAAGGAGACATTGACATCGGAAGTCTACCATAAGGCTTTACATGGTGACATCCTTGCTTACCTGTCCAGGGCCATGCTGGTCGGCATACTCCTCCCAAACCCACGGACCCCCATCTGATGGAAATATGGAATGCAAGAGAGGTTGGCGGCAATGATGGCCAGGGAGTCAGAAGGGCTCACAAAGAAGCCATTTTGGCCTAGAATCATATAACGGTCCTGTGGGAAGGAACGTGTGAAAATGATCAGACAGAAGCATCTGCTATTCGCAGCCAATTCCTATAATCATCCCAAGCCCCTCCACTGCCATCTTACCGTCTATTATCTTACAACTTGAATGAGGCCACAGAAAGCATAGGAAAGCTTATTCTAAATCCATAAATATTAAGGCCCAGAATCTTGACCCAGCTAAGAAAGTGTTCTACCTGCCAAAATGTGGATGACTACCTCATGCTTCAGTCACCTCCAGATACTTAATTCATTTTTTTCCCCAAATGTAAAGTAGAACAGGGGTTCCTGCCCTTAACGTGGTACTTTCAACCAAACTACAACCAAACTAGCTATAAATAAAAATTATTGCATGGATAATTTTTTTTACAAAAGAAAAAAACTTCTTTATAACATGATGCTAATCTGGAACTAAGAAAAGTCATGGCTATTTAATTGCAATAGTCAGCCTCGACACAGAAGAACAGATGCAGGGTCAGTTAGAGTACACCCATACCCCATACATCTCAGCTCCAGATGTGTTCATTCATTCTCTGGTTTCCAATCCTTGGCTCATTGTATGGTCAAGGGGTCAGCATGCAGAAAACTTTCCTCCTTACCCCATCAGCATCAAATGCAGCTCCAAATCCATATTCCCCTCCTTTCATGGCTTCCACGAGAGTCGTTGCATAGGTCAGGTTTGGGTCAGGATATTGCCCTCCGAAGTCTTCCAGTGGAACGCAGTTTACTGCAGAATTGGCTGGGGCCCCCAGCTCATCACACAGAACTTTTCTCACATAGGGTCCCATCACTAAAAAAAGATACATAGCAACGTGAAATATTTGCAGAACCTTCCCCCAGGGTACTTTGTTACGGTTAGAACAAGAAAGGCCATTTAGTAGCCCATAAGAAAAAGTAAGTTGTATAAGCTTTTTCAGGACACAACACAGAATTTATTAAACATCTACTATGTGCCAGTTACTATGTTAAGTATTAGAAGATGTATTTAAAAATCCAAGTTACGTGTATTTTTTTCTCCCCACACTTTTCTAAAACATTGCCAGAAAGAAATCAACTATATAATAATGATTCATCGTCTGTTGCTTTTCACGTATTAAAAGATTTAGCTGAATATATGCAAAAGCACTAACGGACTCTGGCAATGTTCTCTGTCTATGCAATCATTTGGACCCTGCCAAGTATATAATTTAATACTGTAAACCACTGAAGAGCATAAAACTGAGCACCTTTTACAAAATAAATGCTAAGTAATAGTATTTTCCAGTTTGGTGAACATTTACGGGGTGCCTGACATGGATCTCTTATGTTAGGAACTGAATGGATCATATT
Source organism: Perodicticus potto (assembly GCA_963574655.1). Taxonomy (NCBI): domain Eukaryota; kingdom Metazoa; phylum Chordata; class Mammalia; order Primates; family Lorisidae; genus Perodicticus; species Perodicticus potto. The sequence goes on along the minus strand of CAUYRH010141664.1, from coordinate 37,071 downwards.
GCAGGGATGCAAGGTACACAGTTCCCATGTTACTAGGCTCTTAAATCTAGTAGTGGGATGAGTCAAAGCTATAGATTGGTGACTACAATGGTAAAATTAAAAGAGATGCACTGTTTGGCACACATTTATGAAATAATTATATCCAGTAGCTCAAGAAAAGCAATGACCACAGAAAAGGCTATAAGGAGAAAGCAGCATTTCTGAGCGGACTTGAAAAAAGAATAGAAATTTGGCAGAGGTTGGGAGTAGACAGCCATCCAACTGGAAGGAACATCTTGAGGAAAGGAATAGGGTAGAATACAGGGCACATTTGGGGACCAGATGTAATCTTGCTACTGAAGTGAATGCAAAGTATTCTTCTCCACTTCTTCTCCACCAATACAACACAATCCTCCAATATGAACATCTCTTGATTTTTCCTACCTAGTACTCATTTCCCCTTCCTCTAGATACAGCATTTGGGGTTTCTTTTGAAGAACCACTCCCTTCCCCATCTCAGTTCTTCATATATGGTTAAATCCCACTTCCCCCAAAGCAGGGAAGGTAAAAGGTAAACTAGGTCTGCCCAATCAGGGCCCTCCATCCCCCAGTCAGAGTAATTGATTCAAAGATGCACATATAATACAAGCAGGCTTGTTTAGATTTAAACACAGAAACATTGCTCAAGTAATTTTGAAATAAAAGTTGTCTTCCCTCCAGGCTATACAATGGTAAGCCATATTATCTTGTTAGTATCTATTAAGATATTACTGATATAGTTTAAAATATATTTTAAAAATGATTTTACTTTGTAAATGGTGCTTAGTTTTAAGCACTTCAGTGGTTTACAGTATTAAATTATAGATAGAAGATAGAAGGGCTAAAATTAAAAAGACTAACAATACCAAGTGCTGGTGAGATAGCAAAGAAACTGGAGCCCTAATACACTGCCACTGGTGTAAATGGTACAACTATTTCAAAAACAGTTTGGCTGTTTCTTATATAAAGTTAAACATACACTTATATAATTTAGCAATCCTACTCCTAGGTATGTATCCAAGACAAATGAAAATATTGTTCCCCTAAAGACTTTCTTGTTTATAGCAGTTTTATCTATAATAACCAAAAATTACAGGGAAAACCCTCATTTTCATCAATCCATGAATAAACTGTGATGCATCAATATAATAAAATACTACTCAGTGATAACAAGAAACAACTACTGATTCATGCAATGTCACACACGTTTTGCATAAACATTATGCTGAGTGAAAAAAGCCTGAAGCAAAATGCTATATATTGTTATGTTTCCATTTATATGACTTTCTGAAAATGGCAAAACTCTAGAGGCAGAAGAAAGATGAACAGTTGCCAGGGGCTGAAGGTAGAGATAAGGGCTTGACTACAAAAGGCCACAAGAAACTTTTTGGAGTGATAATAGTACCCTTGGGCTGGGCACAGTGGCTCATGGCTAGAATCCTAGCACTCTGGGAGGCCCAGATGGATGGATCCCTTAAGCTCAGGAGTTTGAGTCCAGCCTGAACAAGAGTAAGACCCTGTCTCTATTAAAAACAGAAAAACTGAGCAGCGCCTGTAGCTCAAAGGAGTAGGGCACCGGCCCCATATGCCAGAGGTGGTGGGTTCAAACCCAGCCCCGGCCAAAAAATAAATAAATAAAAAATAGAAAAACTAGAACTAGCCAGGCATTGTGGGCACCTATAGTCCTAACTACTTGGGAGGCTGAAGCAAGAGGATCACTTGTTCCCAGAGTTTGAGGTTTGCTGTGAGCTATGATGCTATGGCACTCTCCCCAAGATGGCAGAGTGAGACTCTGTCTCAAAAAAAAAAAAAGAAAAGAAAAGAAAAGAAATATTCCATAGCTTGATTGCATATGTTTGTCAAGCCTTATCAAACTGTACACCTGCAAGGAATGCATTTTATGTGATTTTTACTATATATAAATTACACCCCAGTAAACCTGGCTTTAAAAATATATGGCCTCAACAGAACATGAGTAGGATGCTATTTTTAAAATGAGAGAATAGTTGGAAAACCAGAAAAAAATAGGAGGGAAATTAAAAATGTGATAGTAGAACTGAAAAACTTAATGGAATGACTGGAAGATAAAATTGAAGATATTTCCGAGAAAATTGAACAAAATAAAAAGATGGAAAATTGGGGAGGAGGAAGAGAATAGAATAATTAAGGATCAATTCAGGAGGGATAATATCTAAACAATATCCGTTTTGGAAAGAAAGCAAAGAGAAAATAAGGGAGGAGATTATTCAGAAAGTAATTCAAGACATTTTCCAGCACAATACAGAAAAATAATCTCACGCTAAGATTCATTATTGTAGAATAGAGGAACACCAGAGATAAGTCAAAGGTCCTGAAAACCTCCACAGAAGACAAAAGAAAGGTTTCATACAAAGGATTAAAAATCAGAATAGTATTTGATTTCTCAAGTTCAAGACCAATAGTTATGAGGCAATAGAGCAACACCTTCGAATTTCTGAAGGAAAATAATACCCAATTAGATTTTTATTCCTAGGCAAATATCAATCAAAAGTGAGCATAGAAAAAAAAAAGAAAGAAAGAAAAAGACTCTTTAGATATGCAATGGCGCAAAACAATTACCTGCCATGAGTTTCTCTCACAGACTTCCTGGAAAACATGTTCCTCGAAAATGTAGGAATAAGTAAAGAAAGTAGAAGACAAAAGCACCAGAAAACAGGAAATTCAAATTTAAAAAAGTAAAGAAAATTCCTATAATGATGATAGGGGAGATTCCAGGACCACAGAGTAGAGCAGGTCAGAGGTCTCCAGGAAAATAAAATGAGAAGAGTTAGACACTGGGGAGAGTCCAGGGGGTTAATAATGGTAAATACATTTAATAAAAATCAAGCAACGAGAAAATAAGACAATTACTAATTCCAAGGAAATCAAAAATTTGTGTGGTAAAAGAGATATAAAATCTTACATGACTCAGCAGTGCTGTGACCATGTCAACACTGGTTACTGATCTTACCAGACTGACGAAATGATTAGATTAGGGAAGCTGGATTGGGTGGGTGAAGAGGGTGAAAAAGAACTACAAACTCACCTTCCATAGTGTCAAGTCTGTAAAGTTCAAAGCTGGAAAATCTACAAGGAGCTACACAGACATTGGGATTTGGTCATAGGGATAAAATACTAAAAAAAAAAAAAAAACACAAAACAGCTAAAAGAGTTATAAAAGGTTGATTCCCAAAAGTGGGAAATTGGAGGAAGAAAGGAGTAGGGACAGATTTTTTTTCATAACAAATCCTTGAACTATCTAACTATTTAAACTATGGCAGTTATCGTGATCAAATAAATAAATAACTACAGGTTCACGCTATCCACTCCATACTCTAACCAACATACCACCAAACTCATTTGTTCAACTTTTGTTTTCATTTACATCATAAGAGAGAAATTACAGTCCTGAAGTTTTTCAGAACATTCCAAATATCTGAGCATAACATGTGTGAATATCTATGCATCCAACCTTCCTCATAATCTCAAAAACCCAACATGTCTAGAGGTTTCCATGTTTCTTGTGCATTGAGTTATAGAAAACCAAGCGCTTACCTCCATGCATTGCATCAATGCGGATCTTCAGCTGGCTGGGCCCAGTCAGCAAACTCTTGATGGCATTAAAGTCAAAGATGGTTCGAAGGAGGTTGAGATAGATGTCCACTGGGTCCACTATCTCCACTAAAGACAGGAAAACAAAAGAAAATGTCCATGACTGTATACCCAGGGAAGATACTTGGAAGCATAAAAAAGAATCACTACCCTACCCTAATAGCATGAAATTCTGACAATTCCATCATGACCCCACACGGTACAGAAGTAAATCTTCCATTTATAGACAAATCACAAGCCAAATCACAATCAATATACTACAAACTTTTCACATGCTAAATTCTTTGCAAGTGAAAAATTGTACACTAAAATAAACCAATATAAAAATGAGCCCTGTTACCTCTGCCCCCACCTTTTTTCTGTCACCCACCCCCCCCAAACAATGTACACATCTCAATGCTCAGAGACATCTTGGCACATCCAGCTGCTTTCCCTGTGAGAGTCAGCCAAAGAATGACTCAGCTGGTCTGAAACAAATCAAGGAGTGACAAAAGAAGTGAACCCAATTTTCCAAATGCCATTGTGCCAAACAGATTCAAGTGCAGACTTGGTGATGAAGAATATATTCCTGAGTTTGCATGAAATCTTTCATTCCCGGAGACAGCTTCTCTCTCCCCACTTGAATTCTCCCCCTCTACCAGGAGCTTTAGTGTTTTCTGTATTCTTTTCTGTAAATCAATTCTGTCTTACCACTGAGGGGTGGGGGGAGAGGGGAATAATGTAATGAAGAATAATAAAATACGTGTATTTAAAAAAAAAAAAGAAATCTTTTGTTCCCAAACTAGTACCCAATGTGAATGGCAAATACCTAGAAATATCCACTAAACACAAATGCTCACCAATATGTGGCATTACCCAGTGACCAATAATCCAAAGTAAGTCTTTACATTTATGTGACATACTAACAACCCAGAATACATCACATTTTTCAAACTTCACAATCAGTACATAATTAATACTCTGAAAGCATTTTTCATGGAAATAGTAAATATTTGATTCTTTAGGCACTAAGATTTTCCCTGACTGTTAAGTTTTAAAACTTATAAATACTATTTTGCAAATTTTTCAAATACATACTGCTTTAGAATCCTGATGTATTTAAACCTATATTGAAGAAATGACCAATCCATCTTCAAATCATTTTCAATAAATCCAAGTGCAACATTTAATGGATGAAACTCTAATGTATGATATAAAATTATCCCTTCATCTGGTCAAGAACACATCTAAAAATACATTTCCTTGAACTTACATTAATGCAGTATTTGTCAAATATAATAAAATGACTTATTAAGGAAATAAATAGTTTAAAATTATCTTTTGACATGAAGGGCATACTAACCTATAATTAAAAACTAATCCATATGAACTATGTACCTAAAAATGCTATGCAAGATGAATTTTATGTATATTTTGCCACAGTAAAAAAAATTTGTGAAATAAAAGGTTGCTCCATGAATACTATAGAAGTTTTATTCGACATTATGATATAATATTTTTGGCAATTTTATTCTGGTTCTTCAATTATTCAACCATTTGCCTAAATACATTGATCTTTACAAAAAAAGAATACATAGTACCAAACAGAAATGTGCAAAACAGGGAAGCAAGAAGTCAGTGAGAATTGAAGTTCACATCAAATAGTTCATGCTCTTGGCTCGGCGCCTGTAGCTCAGCAGCCAAGGCTCCAGCCACATACACCAGACCTGGCGGGTTCGAACCCAACCCGAGCCTGCCAAACAACAATGATAATCACAACCAAAAAATAGCCAGGCATTGTGGTGGGCACCTGTAGTCCCAGCTACTTGGGAGGCTGAGGCAAGAGAATCATTTGGGCCCAGGGGTTTGAGGTTGCTGTGAGCTGTGATGCCACGGCACTCTGCCCAGAGCAACATAGTGAGACTGTCACACACACACAAAAAGTTCATGCTCTTGACACCTTAAGGTTGAAATGCCAAGGACTGATTTGTTTTCAATCAACTCAAGATTTGCTTGTTTCAACATTTGAAACAAAGACTATAGCAAATATATAGTCTCAAATGATTATCTCCAAATTTTTTCTGGGGAGCCAGGGAATCCCTCCACCTACTTCCTGGGTATTGTTAGTTTAGAAAATTTATCCAACTAGCAATGTGGCTGCAGCAAGGAACCTGATGAGCTCACCAAAGATTTGGGTCTCTTGGATAACCATAAAAATTGTGGAGATGAAAGGAAAGGGAAAGTAGGGGAAGGGGAAAGTGGAAGGGGTGGGGAAAGCAAAAGAGGAAAAGGAGAAGGGGAGGAAAGGAAAAGGGAAGGGAAAAAGGGAGGGGAGGAGAGGAGAGGAGAGGAGAGGAGAGGAGAGGAGAGGAGAGGAAGCTTCGTCCTGATAGCAATGCCTGATTTTTCTCAGTCTGTACAGCCCAGTCCTTCCAAACACATGTAATCAAGCACACTCAAATCATTGTGTTTATGTAACACATCGCTTACCTCCAGTTGCCTAGCCATTCCATATGTATGCATGCATATTCATGTGCACGCTTCAGCTAGATTAGTAAAAGCAGTCACCGTCGCTTCCAATGAGCTTCACATGACTTTCAATAAATTTCTGCGCACTGACTAAGCAAACGATAGACTCAAAAGTTTGCAGGAAAAATTTGGTGGCATGGGTCCAACACTGTGACCCCCCCCCACACAATCCATTTTAAAATTGTCTCTGTCCCTAAAATATCAAGTGTCCATGTATCAGGTATCTTTTTGTGTCTAAGGTAAACTACTTGTCAAATAATGATACCACCTTAGCACAAACTGGATTCAAGCTTAGAGGAGCAGGAACAGAGTAAAACGTGTTAGTTCTATTGCTCCTTGAATGTCTTCCAGGAAAAAGCAAAAGGATAAAATGGGGGGAAGGGGGATGATGCTTATGTACATGGTATTAATGCTGTTACTGTACGTTTCAAAATTACTCTATGATATAAAAGGCTACATTCTGAGTCCTTTAGAAGGTTTATTCACTCTACAACATATTTTTGGCAATCTCACTTTGGTTCTTTAATTCTTGAACTGCTTTCATAAATATGTTTGGTAGTTACTGAATTCCTTTGTAAAATCTCCTAACACAGAGCTTAGCATAGAGCAAATGATCAATACATCGTGCATTACGTTAGGCTGATCTGCATGGATTTGGCTTAGAAACAAATCCCTTCTTTCCATGAGAAGTTTAATAACCCCACTGACTTGTTAGGTCTCTTCTTAACTATTTAAGCTATCACAGAACTTTCACCTTAATGGCTTAGAAAATAAAAAACAAGTTTTTACAATTCACGGCCTATTCTTGGAATGCTATAATGGAGTCAGCCAAGAAATGTTTCCTCTATTATAAATGACACAGAGTTTGAGAAGTGGTTTTTAAAAGTCTCCAGTTCTGAAAATCTTGGCTACTCTCATTTCTGTTTGGACCACATTCAGCACAGGCATATTTATCAAGAGTCACCCGAGATTGGTAATTGAACAGTTTTCATGCGTGCAATTCCCCGCAGAAACTACAGCCACCCCTGTCGATGAAGTTATTCTGACTTCTTCAAAACGTAATTGCTCTATTACCTCTGAATGGTTTGAATTTGTTCTCCAGGTCAAATTCTTGTCTTCCTAGTCGAGATAGATCAATTCGAAGATCAGGACATATGGCATATTCTTCAATTGTTTTGCTGATCTGATAGATTTTGTCTGAGACAACATCTGGTGCAGGACCTAAAATGTGAATACCAAAAAGACATTTTTTAAAACGTCTCAGGAATTTCAAACAGAGAAATGCTACCATCCTCTCCCACTACAGGAGAGATTCATTTGTTCTCTAAACAACGAGCACATTCAATTAGCCTTGGTATTTCTTATGCTGTATTCATCCACTATTGAGGAAATTTGGTCAGCTTCACCTGTTCTATGCAGACTGGCAACCCATGTTTGTTTGTTTTACTCTACTTCTAAGCAATGATACATCTTCCCTAAAAATAGTCTCACACCTGCCAGGGAGACCCGGTTATGTAATCAGCTTTATTCAGGATATGAGACACAAACAGGATATGCATTTGACAGAAGTGAGGGGTCCCAGATTTACACTGCAGCTTCCCAAGTGTACCTAGAGAAAGAAAATATGATTGCAGTTCCCAACTCCGTTGCCTTGTTAATATGTGAGCTTAACAGGGTGGATTAATTATTTTCCCTGATTCACATTCTCTTGTTACTCTCAAGGTTTTAAAATGGGGTTCAGAAGGTCAAGTCGACAACTGAGTGGTGACAGACCTTAAATGAATTGAACATGAAATCAACACTTGTTCTTTTTTTGTCTTTTTAATGTATGTATCTTAACGCAAGCCACTTTAGATTTTTTTCATTTTTACAACACAGCTGGGAATCAAATAAGTAGATTGAAAGATTTAAAATATAAATAATGGCTTTGTGCAAGAGTCTTACTTGCCAACCATATTGTCACTTTCTACTGGACAAAAACCATTTCTTGACTTATTTTATATCCCAGTGTTTAGCACTGCACTCTTGAATTCAATAGTTATATTTGGCTATTGAGCTCTTAAAATGTAGCTAATTAAACTGAGATATGCTATCATTGTAAAATGTGCACCAAACTTCAGGGAATTAAAAGGAAAATATAATAAATTGCATAAGTGATTTTTATGCTGATAACATGTTAAAATGATAACATTTTGGATATGGTAGGTTAAACAAAATATATTAATTTCACTTTTTATTTTTTGTAATGTAGCTACCAAAATATTATAAATTATATACATGATTCCCAGTACATTTCTATTGGACAAAGCTGCCTTAGAATAAAGTACCATCACTGTATCCTACTAAATGCTCACAGAAAGGAAGAACAATAGCCCCATTCCAGAAGGTAGGAGGGAAGACAGCCCAGTAGAACTTACCAACAGTTCCTTGTTGTATAGGAAAAGCAAAAATCTCAAAGAAATCAACGTTGCCCTTTTCTTCACTTCTTACCATTTTTTACCCTTCACAAAACTTAAAACGTCAGTCATTTTGTTTAGTTTTTGTGTTTTTTACGCTTGCCAGATCAGAGAATGACAAATATCCCCCCTTTATCTCCTACACCTCAGGCACTACATTATGTTCTTTGGATATGCCCGTCATTTCCAAGAATTCTCTCTGAATTCTAATACCAATGCAATCACTGGTTTCCAAAAGCAAAGCTTATTCTAGCACACTAGATCACCGTCTACAACGTCACTCAACCATCCATGCTGATAACCTCGGAGTTCATCAATATCTGAATTCCTTGACAACTCCCAAGGTCCTTGGCATCTTTTACTCCAGTGATAGTCCTCTTTATGTCACTTTAATTACTAACTGGCATAGTCATACCTTAAATATTATTGTTCCTTAAAATTCTTCTTTTCAAAATGTCAAATATGAGCCTCCTTAGTCCACAAATTCCTTCCCATCCATCACCCCAACTCTGAATTTTCTTCTCACTCCTATTCTGATGCCTGCGTCACTTAATTCATACCAGGCCGTCAGTCTATTTCAGTTTCATTGGTCTCTTATCCCAGAAAGGACCTTGTGGCCCACTGTTGGAACCATGCCCTTGTTAGCCTAACAACGTAAGCCAACATTTATTGACACTGACATATACTACATTTTACACTTTATGTGGAATTTGACACTCAGAAAAATAAGAATTATTACCGTCATTTCCCAAATGTAGAAGCTGGAGCTGGAAGAGATGAAGTACCTTAATAACCAAGGTCACATCACAGAGGCTGGATGTGAATCCTACAGCCTGATGTCAGCTTGGACACTTAACAATCACTTGCCCTCTGGACACCTTGCCTTGCCCACATGGCCATTCCCAAATCCCAAGATACCACCATCACCTGTTTCTATTCCCAGACCCCCCCCATGACCTGATGGGAGCAGTCATGAAATTTCACTAACTGGTTCCCCCTAGGAACGAGGGTCCCTAACTTCGTCTTTGTCCTTATAATTTCTCAAAAATTCTCAATAGATTTCCCAGAGTACCTTTTACAAATCATTTCTGTTTGTCCCAAGTCTTCTCTATTCTTGTCCCTTTATCTTCATAATTTTTTTTTTAACAGATACAGGAAACTATTTCCCCAAACTTCTATTCTGCTCAAAGATGCTTCTTTACACATCTTTTTTTACTCAGAAGTTCTGTCCTCTTCCATCTAGGGTCTAAATTAGCTCCACAACTTACTAAATATGTGACACTGGTCAAGCTTTCTAACCATTTTATTCCTCAATTATATCATCCGGTTGTTATGAAAATTACAGGAGATAATGCATGAAAAGTGCTGAGCGGGTTCCTAGTACATTGCAAGTATTCAAAGCATCAGTTTGCTAATCTTTGTTTCCATTTCTCCTTGCCACTAGCATCTTCTCTGCTAATTAAAAACTTGCTCTGGCTTGGTGCCTGTAGCTCAGCGGCTAGGGCACCAGCCACATACACCAGAGCTGGTAGGTTTGAATCCAGCCCAGACCTGCCAAACAACAATGACAACTACAACCAAAAAACAGCCAGATATTGTGGTGGGCGCGTGTAGTCCCAGCTACTTGGGAGGCTGAGGCAAGAGAATCACTTAAGCCCAAGAGTTTGAGGTTGCTGTGAGCTGACGCCACAGCACTCTATACAGGGCAACAGCTTGAGACTCTGTCTCAAAAAAATAATAATAATAAAATAAAATAAAATAAAATAAAAAATAAAAACATGCTCCTAATGGTCCTGTCCTCTAAGTAAATGTAAAGAGCATTTTGTAGGCTTGTAGCCCTTTCATTTTGTTAATTTTTTCTTTGTTGTACAAAAGCTTTTTAGTTTGATGCAGTCTCATTTATTTATTTTTGTGTTTGTAGCCTGAAGTTTTGGTAATATCCAAAAAAAATCATTACCAAGGCCAATGTCAAGGATATTTTCTCCTACATTCTCTTCTAGGAGTTTTACAGTTTCAGGTCTTACATTTGGGGTTTTTATCCAAGTAGAGTGTACTTTTGTGCGTGGTCTAAGATAAGAATACAATTTCCTTCTTTTGTGTGTAGAAATCCAGTTTTTCCAGCATCATTTGTTGAAGAGACTATCCTTTCCCCATTATGTGTTCTCGGTGCCCTTGTCAAAAATTAGTTGACCATGTATGTTTCTACTTATTTCTGAGCTCTCTATTCTATTCTAGTCATCTCTGTTTCTGTTTCTATGCCAATGCCATACTGTTTTGGTTACTACAGTTTGTAATACCATTTTAAACCAGAAGTGTGATGCTTTCAACTTTGTTTTTCTCAGTATCACTTTCGTTATATGGGTTGCAGTGCAGTTCCATATGAGTTATAGTATTGTTTTTCTATTTCTGTGAAGAATGTTGTTGGAATGTTGACAGATTTTATACTAAATCTATATATTGCTTTGAGTGGTATGGAAATTTTAACAATATTAATTCTTGCAATCCTTGAACACCAGATATCTTCCTATTATTTGTACCTTCTTTCATTGGTGAAACTTTGTTCACCAATGTTTTATAGTTTTTGGTGTACAAATCTTTTTGTCTCCTACATGCTATTGTAAATGGGATTTTTCTCTTGATTTCTTTTTCAGCTAGGTCATTATTTGTATATAGAAATGCTACTGATTTTGTAGTTGATTTTGTTTGCTTAAATTTACTAAATTAATTTATTAGTTCTAACAGTTTTTGTGGAATCTTTAGGGCTTTCTACCTAGAAGATTATAGAGGATGACATAATCCTCTATGTAGAAAACACAAATAGAGATCATTTTATTTCTTCCTTTCCAATTTGGTTGTCTTTATTTTCTTTTTTTTTTTTCTTGTCTAATTGCTCTTGCTAGTACTTCAAGTACTATGTTGCATAAAAGTGGTAAGTAGGTATTGCCAGATCTTAGTAGAAAAGTTTTCAGTTGTTCCTATAACATTATTACAATGTTAGCTGCGGGTTTTCCTTAATGGCCTTTATTATATTAAAGAACTTTCCTTGTATACCTAAACTATTAAAGGTTTTATAACAAAAAAAGAATGCTGAACTTCGTCAAATGTTTTCCTTTATCAAGGGAGATGATGATGTGTTTTTTATCTTGCATTCTGTTAAGCTGATGTATCACATTGATTGATTTAGATATGTTAAGCTGATGTATCACATTGATTGATTTGGATATGTTAAACCAACCCTGCATGCCAAGAATAATTCTCACTTGGTCACAATGTATAATCTTGTTGATATGTTGTTGAATGAGGATTGCTAAAACTTTATGGAGGACTTTTGTATCAATGTTCATCAGAGACATTGCCAATAGTTTTCTTTTTTTGAAGTATCTTTGTCTGTCTTAGGTATCAAGGTGTAATTATGGCCTCAGAAAATGTATTTGCAAGTATTCCCCTCTAGCTTTCTTTTTGGGAGAGAGTTTAAGAAGTATTGGTACTAATTCTTTTTTGAATGTTTAGTAAGTAAAATTCAGCCAGAAGTCCCAGGCTGTTCTATGTTGGAAGGATTTTAATTACTTCTTTAATCTCTTTGTTATTGGTCTGTTCAAACTTTCTGTTCTTCCTAACTCAATTTTGGTGGGTTATATTTTTTTTATAGGAATTTATTTATCCACTCAAGATTTTCCAGTTTGCTAGCATATATTTGTTCATAAGCTCATAGTGTTTTATGATCCATTTTATTTATGAGGTATTTATTGTAACATCTCCATTTTCATTTCAGATTTTATGTAAATCTTTCTTTTTTTCTTAGTCTAACCAGGGGTTGGCTGATTTTATTTTTTCAACCAACTCTTGATTGTATTGATTTTTTTTTCCTTATGGCTTTTTCTGTTCTCTATTTGACTTATTTCTGTTCTGATCTTCATTATTTCCTCCATTCTGCTCACTTGGGATTAGATTTTTTTTTAATTTTAAAATATTAAGGGAGTACAAATGGTTTTCATTACATGGATCATCCATTTGTTTTTTAATTTCTAGGCCCTTGAGGTGTAATGTTAGGCTATTTACTTGAGATCTTTTTCTTAATTTTAAAATATTAAGGGGGTACAAATGGTTTTCATAACATGGATCATTTTTGTATTGCTTGCGTCATGGCTATAAGTGTGTCTATCATCCAAATAGTGTTCATTGTACCCATGAGGTAGGTTTTTGTTCCTCCTCTCTCTCCCTTCCCTCTGCTTGATTTCCACCAAATTTTCTTTCCTCTGTGCACATCTGTGCCCATCAGTTAGTTCTAATTTAATAATGAGTACATGTGGTAGTCCTTCCATTCTTAAGATACTTTACTTAGGAGAAATGTCTCCAGTTCTGTATAAATTATTGCAAAAGGCATTAATTCATCTTGTTTGTAGCTGGGTAGTATTCCATAGTATACATATACCATATCTTTTAATCTAGGCATTTATTCCTATAAATTTCCTTCTTAGAATTGCTTTTGCTGCACCCCAAGGGTTTTGACGTGTTATATTTCCATTGTCATGTCTATAGACTGTTTTTATTTCTCCTTCAACCTATTGGTTGTTCAGAAAAATATAGTTTCATTTCCACATATTTGTATATTTTCCAAGATTTCTGTTTATTGATTTCGAGTTTCATTCTGTTATGGTGGGAAAAATACTAGATATGATTTGAATCTTTTTGAATTTGTTAAGACTTGTTTTGTGGCCTAACATATGATTTATCCTGGAGAACATTTCATGTGCATTAGAGAATTATGTATATCCTGCTGCCATTGGATAGAAAATTCTCTACATGTCTATTAGATCCATTTGGTCTTAAGTGCAATTCAATTTAAGTATTTTCTTGTTAATTTTCTGTCTTATTAATCTATTCATTGTTGAAAGTGGAGTATTAAAGTGTCCTACTATTATTGTATTGCTATCTATTTCTTTTTTCATGTCCATTAATATTTATTTTCAACATTTAGGTGTTTGATGTTAGGTATACACATATTTATAATTAATTGTTTTGTCTGCTTGACAAATTGATCTCTTTGTCGTTAAATAATGACCTTCTTTAGCTCTTGCAGCATTTTTGACTTGAAATCTGTTTATCTGTTATAAATGTAGCTACCCATCCCCTCTTTTGGTTACTCTTTGCATGGAATATATTCTCCTATCCTTTAACTTTTGGCCTATATGTCTTCTTAAAACTAAAATGGGTCTCTTGTAGACATCACATAATTGGATCTTTTGTTTTCATCCACTCAACCACTCTAAGTCTTTTACTGGGAACTTATAATAATCCACTTCATATTCAAGGTAATTATTGACAGGTAATAATTTATTCCTGCCATTTTAATTGTTTTCTGGTTGCTTTAGAAATTATTCATTCCTTTCTTCCTCTCTCATCTACTTTAGTGATTTAGTGATTTTCTGTAGTGTTAAGTTTGATTCCTTTCTCTTTTTTTAATTTGTGCATCTGCTGTAGTTTTTGATTATGATTGTTCTTTTTTGTAAACACTCAAAATGAATAAAGTTTATTGCTTGGATAATATATAAACTGGCTGCAAGGAGGGAGGGATAATAAATAAACTGTCCCTTCAGAATGCACTGTTTTGCCTGGAACCAGAAATAATTCATAATGCTAATCGTTGTTAGTTAAAATACAGCTCCCACCCACATACACAAGCAGACTCAATGTTCTAGATTTTAAAAGATTTATGAGACTCAACAACCAAATACATGGTTCTGAGATGCTTCCTGATTTGAATAAAACAACTATAAATAACATTTTGGGATCACAGGAAAAGTTTGGCTGAAGATTGGGTTTCACATGATATTAAAGAATTATTACTTTCGTTAGGTGTTTTAATGTAGTTATACAAGAATACGTCTTCATTTTTAAGAGATGCATAAGAAAGCTTATGTCCTTGTACTGTATTTGCCTTAAAATTCTTCAGGAAAAAAACGATAAGTGAAATGGAAAAACTAGGTAAAGGATACATGGTGCCAGTTAGTCTCCCTACTTTTATGAATGTTCGATTTTTTTTTTAAGAAATTCACTATATATCCCCCACCCCATGAGGGCCTCCAAACAGTAAAATGCGATAAATACAGGGAAAAATTTAAATAATTCTATGCATTTCAGTGACAGAAAATTAACACTATAGGAAAGTGAGAGCCGAGACTTAAGCTAAAAATCATTTGTCTGACCCTGAGTGGCCGTGTGGCCTTCAGCAGTAACTTGGCCTCTCAGAGCTTCAATTTGTCCATTTGTAAAATGAGGGGACCGTCTAAGTGACCTTCCAGGCATGTTTCAACTTTAAAATCTAGAGTCCTTTTATATCAGTTAAGTATCAACTATTCAACCATTTCACTATGCTGAGGAATACAGCAAGAGACCAGCCAAATGAGTTCAAGAGCTCATATGCCACTTCCTTGTCAGATCATCGTGGGTACCTCACAGGATTTTTCTGAGCCATTTCCTCTCCACCTTGCTTGTCTACCATCAGAGAGTCGTTGTAAGACTATGATAATATAGGAGGAAATAAATCATCATTATAAAGGGACATTCTGAACCACATACCTCCATTGGCAACATTAAACTTCACTCCGAACTCCCCCCCTGGTCCTCCAGGGCAATGGCTGGCTGTTAGGATGATTCCACCAGCTGCCTTGATCTTTCTGATAATGCAGGAAACTGCAGGTGTTGACAAGATGCCATTCTGTCCAATAATAAGTCGTCCAATCTAGATCAACCAGGGGGGAAAAAAAAGTCAATCAACTTGCAAGAGACTGAAGGGATTTCAACAGGCAAGTGTCCCAGGCTCTGTCTTGGTAAAAGCAAATGAATGAGCTTTAGTTTGGGGAGGAGGGGCAGGAAGAGCTCTGGGATTCTCTCTCTTGCCCAACGTCTCTAAGACCATTTGGGGAAACCCCCTCTAGTAGTCAATGATTAATATGTAGATAGGATATGCCTCTATGCTCTTCAATAGTTTGAAACATCTGCTTTTGATGACCAAGGGGTTAGCTCAAACCACCCAGGAAGCTTTTAATTTGGTACAGACTGAGAAACTATGAACGTGAGCATGCTAGAAATTACCAGAATATAGAAAAGAGTGCTTCTCTTCTTGCCCTGCTCTCTCAGCCTAGGAACAAACTCACAGAACAGGGGACCTGGTTTACTACAACTCACCATCAGCAGACACACTTTAACTATACTTTTCAGTAAATACTACTCTCCTGAAATTGGCATTCTATTTCTGCTGCTAAGTGACAGCAAGTGATGAGGACTTCAGAGAAACCATCCAGTCATTGCTAAGCCAAGATCCAGAGGTCCTCGGGGGGTGGGGGTTGGGGGTCGCAGACTCTCTGTAGCTACAAAACTAACTTTGTAAAAAGCCAATAACATAATCCTGAAGAACATTACTCACTACACTTTGTTTTAAAGGAGGGTTCAATATCATCCAATCCAGTAGTTTTTTTTTATATTTCCACAAATTAGAGTCACTTATGATGTTTTTAAAAATCTCACTACTCCGCCTACATTCCAGACTAATTATATTGCAGTGTCTGGGGGCAAGATCCAGACATTAGCAGCTTTTAAATCTTCACATGTGATTCCAATGTTCAGCCAGTTTTGGCAATCAAGCTCCCTCGTTACTACTCCCAGGACGGGCACCCTGGGCATCACCTGCAAATTTGATAGAAATGTAGAACTTCAAAGCCCACCCAAGACCTACCAAAAAGAATCTTCATTTTAACAAGATCTATTCCTTTCCTCGCAGATAATTCATTTGAGGAGTACTGATGTATCCCACAAGCCAAAACAAGCTCTAGCATCTAGTCCAACAGCAAAGTTTACCCTGGCACCAACACTGCTATTGGCCAGATATAACAAGAGGGAAGATAGAGGAAAAGAAGATGTAGAAGACATGTAAAGAGCCAACATGAGAATCCCAAAAGCAAGACAGTCTTAGGATGATTTAGCGTGGAAAGGCCCACACACCACATCCCCAGAGTGCATATTTCCAATAGAATAGACAGATTATAAGGAAATAAACACCACAGTCCTCGTCAGAGTCTACAAGGCCCTACATGATCTTACTCCTACCACCTGCCACTTCTCACCTTCCCTCTGTTCAGCCGTAGTGGCTGCCTTGCTGTTTCTTCCTCAAACACACTAAACATGAACCTGCCTCAGGGACTTCGTATTTTCTCTCCCTCTGCTTAGAATATTCTTACCCAGGTATTCACGCACCTGCTCCTCATGTCCTGTCCTTTCAGTTTCTGTTTCAGTGTCACCTAAGCAACAACACCACCCTATGACAGCCCTATATAATGCAGGACCACAAGTCCATAACTTTTCTATTGTTCTCTATTTCCCTTAGCTTCTATAATTTCCTGTATCACACATATCACCACCTAGTATTTTCCATGTTATTTATTTCCCCACTGTATACAAGCCCTAAGGACTGTTTCACTGCTGTATCAAAAACCTAGAACAAACCTGGCATGTGGTAAATGGACAACAGGTAATTGCTGAATAAATTACTGGGAAAAAAACGAATGAATGATAAATGATTGCTATACGTAAAATATATAGAAGAGTAGCAAGATGAGAAGGAACAAGATCAGATGGGAGGCAATCTCAGTGGAGTGTTGATAATACCTAGGCCTAGGCTAGAGGCCCCCAGAAACTCCACACAGATTGCTGAAGGGAGAATGAGCAGAATATGCAGTGAACTGGAATATGAAAGACAGGTACTGTGGTCACCAGCCGTAAAATGGCCCCAACCATTGTCTTCTGGCATTTATGCCTTTGTGCAGTCCCCTCCCAGAAAGAAGAGTGTAGATCTGGGCGACCAGTGTAATTTGCAGAAGCACAGGGTGTGACTTCCAAGATGAGGCCACAAATGACATGGACATTTCTGCCTTGGTCTCTGAGACTGCGCATTCTGGGAAAGCCCAGCCACTATGTCATGAAGACACCCAAGGAGCCCTGTAGAACCAAACCAAGGCTTTCCGCCAACAGCCAGCCCCACTTTGCCATGATGACTGAGCTGTCTTGCAGTGAAGCCTCTAGATGCTTCAAGCCTTCATTGACAAAAGCCCTATCAACATGTGACTATGACCTCATGAGAGTTCCTGAGCCAGAATAACCCATCTCCTATCTCCTACCTCACAGAAACTGTGACATAATATGTATTGCTGCTTTTTTTTTTTTTTTTTTTTTGCAGTTTTTGGCCAGGGTTGGGTTTGAACCCGCCACCTCTGGCATATGGGGCCGGCGCCCTACTCCTTTGAGCCACAGGCACCACCTGTATTGCTGCTTTAAGCCACTAAGTTTTATGGTAATTTCTTATATAGCAATAGATAACTAATAAAGAAGCAGAGAAGAAGGAATAAAAAGTAACTCTCAGCTTTACGACTTTAATAGAGAGATCAAGAGAGGAACAACAAAGGACAATAGTTACACTCATATTATTATCCAGAGCTATGATAAGTTATTTTTCATATGTTCTTATTAAAATTTATACAGTCGTTCAACCCATTTTATTGAGTGTCTACCATATTCAATAGCAATATAGAAGACCCTACTGATAAATGAATACAATTTAGTCAGTGCCCTCCAGTAATAAGCCCAGAGGGTTAAGAATCTGAAAAAGATTTATAATTTTTCTTAATAATTGTCTTTCTCTCCCATTTTTCAGAATTATTCTGAAAGAAATAATCTTTCAAAGTGGGAAGACATATTTATGTAGATACTTCCTGGGGTGGCATTTACTCAAAAGATAAAAATATAAAAACAATCTTTACAAATGTCCAATAATGAGATACTATTAAATAAAGTGTGATGTATTGATTCATGGAATATTGCTCAGACATTGAA
This sequence comes from Perodicticus potto, assembly GCA_963574655.1. Taxonomy (NCBI): domain Eukaryota; kingdom Metazoa; phylum Chordata; class Mammalia; order Primates; family Lorisidae; genus Perodicticus; species Perodicticus potto. The sequence goes on along the minus strand of CAUYRH010141664.1, from coordinate 18,574 downwards.
AAGGAAAATTATGAAGAGTGTACAGCTGTGGAATTCTTTTGGAAGAATTCACAAAAATGTATGATCCCTTTCCCACAGCACAGAGTTGCTGCAAAGAAACAGGTATAAAGCCAGGATTACATTTTCCAGCCCACTCTGGCATCTAAGTATGGCTACATGATGCATTTGGACAATGGATGATAAACTAGGTTGAGGATAAGAACAAAAGTATTATGTGTTTCTTCTGGGCTGAGGATACTAGGAAGCGCATATGTTTTTTTTCTACACTGCTTATTTCTCCTTCTGTGGTCTAAGTACAGCTGACCATGTGCTCTAGGAGTTGCCAGAGTCACAAGATGGAAGGAACCTGGGTCCTTGTCCCACTGGATACACAAGACTCTTTGCCTACCAAGAGCATCTACACTGAACTATTATGTGAGTGAGAAATAACTTGTATTGTATTCAAGGCAATAAAATTTCAGGTTTCAGGTTTATTTGTTACAAAAAGCTGCATTTTCTAAGTGGTAGAGAAAGAAACATAAACAATGCTTTAATGCTAAATCAAAAATGTAGAATGCAAAATTATTTTATACTATTATAATAAAGTAAAATTATGTATACTTTGGGGCAAGGACTTGGAAAAATACAAAAATAAACGTGCAGTTTATCTGTTAGGAGAAATTGCAGATAATTTTCTTATCTTATTAAATTTCAATTTTTTAAAAAGGTAATATCCATTCTGTTTAAGAAAGCTAAAATGAAGAATTATACCTTAGAAAAATTTTAACCTGAAATATTTTAGTTATAATTGGAGTATTAACAAAAGATTAAATTCTAGGGAACTGGAAATTTTATCTACATGAGACTCACTCATGTACCCACCAACACCAGGAAAAGGAGGAAGTGCTGGCCACTGTCTCTAAGTCTAACTGAGGGCATGTTGGGGTGATAGGGAGAATAAGGAGGTGAGGGAGAGCAAGGGATGGGGCTTCTAAGGTATGACCTGGAAAATCATGAAGATGCTGGTGTCCCGTGTGAACACTCAGCAAAGGGGGCCCTCAGCAGAGGAGTATTTAACAGTGGATAGGATGACCAGTTCTGTGACACCAGTTAGCATCTTTCTCCAGTCACTTCTGTTCTTAACCGGCAGGCTTATGAACAAAGAGATGACAGACAAAGAAGTTATGCATGGGCTCAAAAACATGGACTTCCACTCACCAAGGCCAACCTGGCTACAGCTTCTGCTGACTGCCCAGGTTGCCAGCAGCAGAACCACCACTGCGTCCCCATACGGCACCATTCCCCAGGGTGATCAGCCAGACACCTGGTGGCAGGTGGATTCATTTGGCCCACTTCCACCATGGAAGCGGCAGTATTGTGTACTTATTAGAGAAGACACACAGGAGAAGGGGACATGAAGACAGGTGCAGAGATTGGAGTGACACAGTCACAAGCCCAGGAGTCCAAGGAATGCCTGGAAGAGGCTGGAACGGGACTTCCCATAGAGCATGTAGGGACTGTGGGCCTGCCAACACCACAGGACATCAACTTTGGGCCTCCTGAACTACAAAAGAACAAATTTCATTTGTTTTCAGCCACCAAATTTGTAGTAATGTGTTTTGGGAGCCTTAGAAAATTAATATGAAATCTGTAAACTAGTACAAAATCTGTAGTAGTTTTCTAAGGTCGCCATAACAAATTGCTATAAACTTGGTGGCTAAAAGAAATAGAAATTTGCTCTCTCATAGTTCTAGAGGCCAAAAGTCCAAAACCAAGGTGTAGGCAGGGCCACAGACCCTCTGCAGCTCTAGGGGAGGGTCCTCCTGCGCCTCTTCACTTTCTGGTGGCCACACACCTTCCTGGGCTTGTGTTTGTGTCACTCCAAGCTCTGCCTGTCCTCACATCACTTTCTACGTCTGTGTCTTCACCTCTTCTGTTCACACTCTTTCTCCCAGTTATCCCAAAATAGATGTCATTAGAAAAGGCATGGCTTTCAAGATCTAGTAATTGATAAAAAGAAATACCAGTTTGGGGCATCTTATTGTACAAAGAAAAAGCTCTCAACTTGAACTTCAAAAACCTAGATACAAGTCTTGGCTCTGACCTTGACATAGGCTAAATCACTTAACTTCTCGGAGGCTCAGTATCTTTATCTACAAACCCCAGAGGAAACACGGTTGAAAAAAAATCCCCTTAAAATGGGATTCTACAAAGGAAAAACTCTTTGTAAAATTAAACACAACACAGATTATGCTATTGTCTTCCCCAAATCCCATGCCCCCTGCCAACATTAAAAATTCATCTTAGGCGGCGCCTGTGGCTCAAAGGAGTAGGGCACGGGCCCCATATACCAAAGGTGGTGGGTTGAAACCCAGCCCCAGCCAAAAATCACACACACAAAAAAAATTCATTTTAGATAGGAGAGCATTCCTTATATTATGATTTCACTCTCAGAAAAAGTTCTAGAAATAGCACCCTCTGTCAATAAAGCAGACTGCTAGCTCACAAGGAAAAGATGGTCTGCTACATAATGGCTTTGGTTTTGTTTACAGCACCGAAGCAGGCAACATCTGACTTTTATTCTGAGTGAAACCCGGACTGCAGCAGACAAGCCAAGCCATCCCACTGCCCGCTCACTGAACCTCCGATATCATGGATAGATGATATAGGAGGTTCTTCTGGCTTTGGCTGGAAGAAAGAAAATACAACCCTGCCACCCTCTAAAAGGTATAGTCAACCTGATGGATGTCATTGCCACCTAGGAATATTTCCTTCAGGTCCCACTTGGACAGGGACGAAGGTGCCTCCCAGCCCACTGTCACTATTCACATGGGAGGCACACAGAGACAGTCCCAGGATCCATGGGTAGGCAAGGGCACACTATCACACAGGCCCTGCAGACACATGGCAGGCACAGACTTTCTCATATACACAGATAGACAGATGTAAGATGAACTTGTTCCTATCCAGTTGCAACTTCTAAATGCTTGGGGAAGGGAAGACACAGTAGGGAGCCGTGTGCAATTGCCTCATTTCCCACAGTGCAATTACTTAGAAACTCTGAGTCTGTCCTTCTAACTCAATGCCAATGCCTCCCATCACCTTAAGCCTCATCTGGATTATACCACGTTTTCTCCACCCACAAATGGGTATAGTAGGCACCATGGAAGGAAACATGCCTCTCCACTTGCCTTGGACCAGAATCCTGAGAAAGAGAAAAATGCATTCCACAAAGGCTTTCTCCCAGCTCCTCTATACCTTTATATCATGTGCCCCAAACAATTTTTTAAATGATTTTACTTCTGACAACTTTTTTTCCAGCATGTTAACCACTACTCTGCTACATTACATTTAGTATGACTTCACTCTAATTAGCTCCAATTAAAGTCCTAGAGAACAGACTTGTATAATGTAAACCTTCAAGCTAACATCTCAGAGTCGATGCAGAATTTTGACTCTAAATGCGTTTTCCCCAGTCACATAACACAAACAAAAACGGATTTTTTTTCCTTTGTGAATTCTCTTACATAAGACTTTCCTGTTTCTGATTCCCTTCTAGCTTTAAATAAGTCATTTAAGAAAAAAAAGAAAAAGAAAAAATGTGCACGGCAGTCCTCAGTATGGTCTCTGCTCACTGTGTTATACCCCTAAAGTTCTCCAAGTGAGCCGGAGAGAGTCAGGAGCACAGTAAACAGAAACTTCCTTGATGCTTCCCAGACAAAGTGCTCTACAGGACCACACAGCCACCACCAGGTTCGCCTGTGAAGCAGTGTGGAGGGCCATACACACAAAGATGACCGTTTCCCATCTTCTCAGTTACCATGTGAACAAAGCCCAAAGCCCAGCTGCCACGGATTGCAGGGTGCCAGCCCTCCAGCAGCATGGTGTGGTGTGCAGGAAAGCGGGAGATAGCTAAGTGGAATTCCCAGAAGTAACCAAGGCACAGATGCTGTAGTTTTCCAGACATCAAGGGACTTCTTCATTTGCACATGGATACTTTGTTACATGGAGAGCAGATGGGAGCCAGGAAGCTCTTGCTCAGCTTCCTGCACCCTGGAAATCTTTGCACACACAGTGGGGCTGGAAGGAGGGTGGGGGTTCATTAATTACACACACAGTGGGGCTGGAAGGAGGGTGGGGGTTCGTTAGGACCAAACCAAATGGATTTCACCTTTGATTCCCAATATCTGAACAAGGGCAGCAAAGCTGTAGGCATCTAGAAGTGCAACCCAAGGTCTGTTCCACCATCAGCCCACCCAATTCTCAAGATTTTGTTGAGAAGATCAGGAAATCTCATGTCCCTCAGCTGCAAAATTGGGTGGTGAAAATTGGAAGGATATCTCTCCTGGTAGTTTAGATAATTCAGTACTTGGAAAATGCTCTGAAATCTTTACCTTTAAGGTCAAAGGTCTGACTCCCTAAAACAAGGAGGGGCTCTGCTTACTGATGCTTTATGAGGTGGTTGCCCCCAGCCTGACACCAGGGTATAAACTGCAAGTGACCACTGGGTTTACCCAGGGCAGGGCAGCCGAGTTGTGGGCCCTGAGAAAGGCTGAGATTCTGGGGTCCAACAGGAAAGGCTGTAAAAACTGACTTTGCTTCCTCCAGCCAATGTGACCTTGGGCAGGATCCTGAATCCCTCTGTACCTTGGTTTTGTTATCTGAAACATCACATGATGACAGGAAAAGAGGTGTCAGGCCCAAGCTCTAGGTCAGGGCATCCCACCCCCAAAAACTCGATACATTTCACTTGCCTTTCTTGCTGGTGTCATTTCTTCATTTCTATGACAATAAATAGAACTTATAATAAATGATCCACAAATCATCAGTAATTGAATGAATTTGTTGTCTTTTTACTAACCTGGAATAGTTTTCTAATTACTGTATACACACATGTGTGCGTACGCACCCACATTCTTTTTTGAACATTTATAAACTAAGTATAAGCAAGAAGAAAATGAAAATAAAAATCACCTGTAGTCCTATCACCTAAAAATGACCACCACTAACATTTCACGTGTAGGCTCTGTCCACGCGTCTTGGTCTCCCTCTGCCTCTGCTTCACTTACGTAGTTTTAAAAAAGAGATTGTTGTTACTCACTTACTCTATCTAACCCTTCCCTCAAGTATGTCTTTCCAAGTCACTTAACATTCTTCCATGATACGATTTTAAGGGCTGTAGAGTCTATTATTTAAATGTACCATTGTTTATTGACCAATATAAAAGTGTTCTTTTATCACAAATTTTTATACATAAAATAAAAACATGCTTGAGTATTAAACTCACACTGTGACATAAATTAAAGTAGATGCAGTTTGTCAACAACTAAGCGATAAATGAGCTGTAACATGCCCACATAACCACCATGCCTTGCTTCTCACTAAGAAGCTGCAGAAGTCCATGGTCAGCAGGGGCAAGTCCATGTTTGTGACCTTGTCCTGACCTGGACCTTCCTTGATTTTCCACATCTGTGCCGCTGGCTGGTCCTGCCCAGTCCCGCACAGGAGGCTGGCCTGCTAATTCATGCTCAGTGTCACTGAGCTCACTGCACAAAGCTGCCCTTGCAAGAGAGATTTCTGCCTAGACGGTGAGACACACACTGCTTACATTTCTTACTCTTGGTCCATCCTACCCTAGCATAAGTTCTATTTATTGTCCTAGAAACGTAGGTCATTTGGGAACATTTAGGTAATTCCTTCATTTCTGTGCAGTCTTCAAACATTTCTAACATTTTAGACTCTGTAAGAGACATAGCTTTCGGGGCAGGGGTCTGTGCACGCATGCACTCATGCCACATGATAAACTATCAAAATGCTTAAGAACACTTTACAGCTGGCGCCTTCATAGGTAGACAGAAATTATATATGCACATATACACATGGAAACACCCTATGAGAGTATATGGACACCCTGTGAGTGTGTATGTACACACATTTGTTTGGTATATGTCCCAAACCAAAAAACTCAGTATCTTTGGCACATTTATATATAGATAGAATATATATACACACACATTTTTTACGTATGTTATATATTTTTTGCTTTATAGGTATAACAAAACAAACAAAACCTCACATCTCTTTAGAGCCATGCGTTTTCTCCCAGTAATTGCCAGAATCAATTAAAAGACATTTGTATGGGGCAGCACCTGTGGCTCAAAGGAGTAGGGCACCGGCCCCATATGCTAGAGGCGGCAGATTCAAACCCAGCCCAAGCCAAAAACCGCAAAAAAAAAAAAGCTTAAAACAATGTAAATAAATAAATAAATAAAAGACATTTGTATGGATTTTCAAATAAATTCCATCAGACCAGTTTCTGTTTGGCTAAAAAATAATAACTGCCCTCCTACTAAGCGCCCCCACCCCTCTATGCTCTGTTCCAGTGAACTAAAGACCTCTAGCAATTGTAGATTAACAACTCAGCAAGATTAAACAATTTACGGTTATTTATGACAGCCAAGTTGGATCTTCTGTATTATACTCCGCATTAGCTTCTATCAATTCAGATTTGGGAGATCCCATCCAAAAAAAGATCATGCCTCCTAAGCAGACATTCAGCAGGGCTGTAGGAACAGGCCCCTGACAAGCATCCTGCCAAAACCCTTTAAAACATCGTGGGCTCCCACAGCTGTGCATTTTCAGACTAGTCAACAGATGAGTGTGGAGTCTCTCAGCCTCTGCTTGGTCGATTCCTTTCAGTAATCTCTCACACGGCCCAGTCCATTAGGTTTGAAACTCCTCATGAAATGGGCAAAGTAAGATCTGGCCTCAGTAGGGGACAAGGAGGGGTGGGCATGGAGGGGGGGGGTTCCCTCTTACCACCGCCTGAATCTCAGAAGGGTTTAAGTGGAAAGGCATGGCATTGACTCAGCTCATTCTTAGCAGGAAGTAAGGCACAGACCTCGCCAAAAAATTCCTTCCTGCTGAGTGGAAATCTGTGCAGGAGCAGCTGCTGCCACTTCATGGATCGTGGTTGTGTATTTGTGCACACACGAGAGTGAGTGTGTGTGTATGTTTTGTGTGTGTGTGTGTGACGCGCAGCCGGGAGGGCAGAGGGTACCCTGCCTTCCCCAGTCACCTCCCCAGCCTCAGCCAGCAGCCTTGGAGGAAAAGGAACCCCAAAAGTCAAGAGGAGTTGACACCAGAGCCACTGTGTGGTCACCACATCAGCAGGTGTCTTCTGATGTGACAGAGCTACCGGGACTTAAAAAACACAGAAGCACTTTTACTTTAAACAGAGCAAAATATTTTGGTAATAACTGTTATATGAATAAATAAAATAATTCATAAGACTGTAATCCATTATCACAGTCAAGGCTTCCAATACCCAGGAAGATACAGGCAAGTGTTATTACCTCCCCTAGTTTTATAAATGAAGAAACAAACCCCAGGATGCCTGATGACTTCCCCATGGTGAAACAAGTTGCAAACGTAGGACCGTGATACAAATCCAGAGCTTCCCCTTTCTCTCCATTATCCTTTATGGATGGATTTTAATTATGAAAGCAATGCATGTAAATATGTGATTTTTCTTCATTGAGACATATACAACGTAGAAAGGGAAAGGATTCCCCCCACACACCATGAACACACTCTCCAGATGAAACCACTACTATTTGAGTATATTCTTCCAACCCTATTTTTCATGCCTACATTACATGCACAAAAGTGGGATCATACTACACACAATACTCTGATAATTGCTTTTTTTAACCTAACAAGCTATCATTCATATCTTTTTCACATTACATACAGATCCATATCCTTTGTTTATAAATCTTAATAGTTTATGTTGTGTGGTTGCATCATAAATTATATACTGTTTTCTACTATTGAACATACAGATTTTTTCCAAGGTTTTCCTTGGCAAAATGCTGCAATGAATATCCTTGTACCTTAGAAGTTTGCACATTTGCTCTAGAAAATCTACATGATAGGTTCTCAGATTAGGGATACTCTGTTAATTTATATATATACTGCCAAATTGCCAGACCAAAAAGTTATATCAGTTTAACTTCCACCAATAGAGCACAAATATGATAATTTTTTAATACCTATGCCAATTCTGAGTATTTTTAACATTCTTTTTTACAAATTGATGGACTGTTTTTAGTTATATTTCTCTAGTCATTAATTAAGATTGATCACATTGGCGGAACCCGTAGCTCAGTCGGCAGGGCACCAGCCACATACACCTAGGGTGGCAGGTTCAAACCCGGCCCAGGCCTACTAAGCAACAAGGACAACTGTAACCAAAACATAGCTAGGCGCTGGGGCCAGCACCTGTAGTCCCAGCTACTTGGGAGGCTGAGGCAAGAGAATCACTTAAGCCCAAGAGTTTGAGGTTGCTGTGAGCTGTGATGCTACAGCACTCTATCCAGGGCGACAGCTTAAGACTCTGTCCACCCCCCCACCAAAAAAAAGAAAAAAAGATTGATCACCTTTTCATTTTATTTATTGTTGCAATGTTCACCTGGAATTGTTTGACTTTTCTTATTGATTTGGACGAACTTTTTATAAATAACAGATTTTAATCATGTGCTATAAAACTCTCTGCTCCCAGTATTTTGTAGGTCTCTTGTCACATGAATAAACTCTGGTCCTCTGATTTCAGGTCCTCTCTCTCTCCATTGCAAGTTTCTAAATACAAAACTAGATATCCCCAGCTAAGAACAGAGACTCTCATTAGAGGAAAACAATGGAAAGGCAATAATTACATATTATATTTAATAAACAGTTGGAAGGAGAAAGGAAAAATTTAAAACCTCCATGACTTTAGGCTAAGAAAAAGAATTTCTTTGGAGGTTGAATGTTCCTGAATTTTATTTTTTTTAAATACATGTATTTTATTATTGAATGTTCCTGAATTTTCATGCAAATAAGGACATTACCCCAAAAGCTAATGTCACTAAAAATGTAAGAGATAAAAGATAATTCAAAGACTCAGAAAATGTGTATTTTCATTGTAACAAGTCTTGTATATATTCTAGACTACTCTTATCCATAACTAAGAGAGCCAAATCAGATGTAAAACGCTAATAAATTCCCTTTGACCTATGCAAGTATAAGCAGTAAAGGTAAATTGGTGCCTTTGAGCCTTACTCCCAAATGATCTTGTTCAAATTCTATTACAGTGCTTGTTTATGTTACTGCTGTCTAACAGAAGAGTACCCAGAGGCTAAACACTGAGAGTTAAGGTTGAATAATTTAATACCTGTACTTGGACTTCTCCAAACATGGATTGCAACTTCTAGTCCTCAGGTCTGTATAGAAACTAGCAAACTTCCATAGTTCACAAAAGGCTCAAAGAGAACAGATGTTTTATAGAAAATTCACAGGGCAAGTTTCACACATAATGTTGCTGATATGTGTCTGCCTTTGTAATAAACATCATTATGCTTTATCACAAGATTTAATAAAGCAGCTTAGTTGAAAATGCCATCTGGGTCTCTGGACACATTAAACAAAGCTTAAAATAACCACTCTAGCAACTGGGAGGCCCCAGCTGTTCTCACAAACTCTCCCACTCCTCTATCTTCTCCATAAAAAGAATGAATGAAGACTAGAGGCTAAAAGTGTCAAGAATGAACTGACCCAAATGGGGAGATCCACGGAACCAAGGCCTCCCTCAAGTTTGCTATTGCTCACTTGATAAATTTCCTAATTCCACAATTTAGCAATGGTGATTCAGAAAGGGAAGCAAGAGAGTTAAGAAAGGCTCGTTAAGAGTTTTCTAATGCATCACAAACCTCCTCTCTCCAGTATCTGGATTATTGTTGCTCTTTCCATTCACCTATTCCACAGTGAACACTAGTACAAAATGCAGAGCAATCTCTACCCAGTTCTTTTTCCCTTCTAGAGATGGGATCTTGAGCTACCCAACCCCAGGCTTTCAAATCCATTCCAGCAAAGCCCCGGGTACTGAAGCACAGGTTTCCCTCTCTGGCTTTCTTCTCTGCCCTCCCTACTTCCTCACCCCACTACTACCTCATCCCACTTTGCTTCGCTTCCAAACCTCTGTTCCTTGTCTTTGGGGCCACACCAAAATTTGTTCCCCAGACAGTTCTAATAAATGCCAAACCAAGTGTATTCTCATACTTTAGCATAACCAGCTTTTCACAGCCAACTGGAATCAAATACAACCTGTGCAAGCATCTATCTGGAGGCTGTTCCCAAGTCCCCTACTGACCTGGCCTTCTTCACGTCACTGCACTTCCCCCTCTGAAAGATTTCACAAGGCACGGAGAAGTTCTTGAATTCTCTAAGATGCACTATATGTTAATATTATTATTGCTAATCATCATGTGACCAGAATAGTACATGGCTAGTCAATAAACGGATTTTGTCTTTGCTAAAATTTACAATGGAGCTGTAAGTTGTTTGCCAAGGGAGTTTATTCAATGCATGCACTCAAATCAGAATTATCTGAGATATATCCAGTTGATCATACGCCTTTGCATGTCAGGAAATAATAGTCTTTTACGTTTCTTAGTGCTATAGCTGTTACAGAGAGTGTTTTCATATGCAGTGTGTTATTAGATTCCCAGGATAATTTAGTGAAACTTTCATACCTGATTTTTAGGTGAGGAAACATGGTTCTGAAGCATTTTAAGAAGCTAAAGTTTCTGTCCTCCAACTTGTAGGGCTGGTATAGGGTATTTTTCTACCATACTTACTACTTCCAAGGCTAAAAGTTTGAAGAGGACACGATTATCACATGAAAAAATCTGGTTTGTATTTGCCAAATGTGTATTTTTAATACTTGGTGACTTATTTTAATTTAACCTATAGTTGTTTCTGTTGATAACAATCTGACTCCATTTTTGAAAACAGATTTTAAACACTAAGGTATAGATCTGTGTTGCCTAGTCTGGTAGCTACTAACCACTTATGGCTACTTAAATTTCTATTTTAATTAAAATTAAGTAAAATGCAAAACCCAGTTCTCCAGTTTCCTCTAACAACATTTTAAGTATTCAAGTGGTTGAGACAGTGCAGATTATAGGACATTTCCATCATCAGAGAAAGTTTGTTCTATTGACATTTCCAAATGTCAGAAAAGTTAGGAAAAGTCAGAAACACCTTGAGTCACATACAGGCCATACTGTCATTTTTCTAATCTTAAAGGCAGTTTAGGACTAAAAAAGAAGATTAAAACAAAGAGTAGAAATAGAAATTGCTCTTAGGTATACTCACCCAGAAAAGGGCAAAGGTGTTCCTGAAGCCTTTGTGTTGCATTTAGCTCTTAAACATTTTAAGAGGTTAGAATAATTTGATATATAGAGATTCTAAACCACTGAAGAGGCTTTGATACAGAAATAGGGTCAAAAACCAACTGGTTTTAATCTAAGCTTAATCACAGTTCATTTAAATGATACTGTTTGGTCTCTGTACTTATTTGTCTTTTGCTCTGTATAGTATGACATAGTTTGTGTCTTTAAAGGGGAATTAAAATATTTTGGGGGGCTTTTGGATAAATTCCTATATCCACATAAAAACTACAAAAACAGATAAAAAGTATCTTCTCATTTATTCATTAATCCATTCAAATTATGTATAAAAATCCAAGCATTTATCGTGACAATCAAAAAAGTGAAAGTAAAAAAAACAAAATTCATTTGTTCAGGAGAGATGGCTAATTCACAAAATCCTTACTCTAAAAATTGGTAGTTAAAAAAAGAGAGAAATAAATATACGAACTATATCTGCCTTTCTAAAAGGAACTGTTTCAGTATAACCAATTAGCCCAGTTGTGAGGAAAATACCAAGCTTACAGAAAAATGACAGCTAAAACATGTCAATGCAATTAGAGAATTAAAAATGTCACCATTTTGAAACCCCTAACGAAGTAATCAATTCAGGCAAGGATCATTAATAAATGCTAAAACAACTAGATAGAATGAGTAACGGAATTGAATATGCATAAGATGCAACATTCACCCTTGAGGCTACTGGCTTCACCCAAGGTAGAAAACAATGGAGGATACAGGAAGTGACCACCATAACTCTGCAATCATTTTAACATCACTAATTATGGGATATGAATAAACACGATGATGTATGAAAAATTCTTAGGAAAAAAAGTTGAACCTGAATCCAGTTAAGCCTTGCAATGAGGTGAATATTTACATCCTCCCAATATTCATAGACTGAAATCCTAACTCTCAAAGTGGTGGTGTTAGGTGAAGCCTTTAGGGAGGGAGTAGGTCATGAAGGTGGAGCCTACATTATTGGAATTTGTGGCCTTATGAAAGAGACACCAGTGAGCTAGCTAGCTGTTCCACTGAGTAAGGACATAGCAAGAAAGCCCAATCTAGAAACCAAGAACCTGGGTCCAAAACCTCCAGTCATCCTGAAATTCCTGGAATTCCCAGCCTCTCCAACTCTTAAAAAATACATTTCTGTTGTTTATAAGCCACCCAGTTTATGGTATTTTGTTATAGCAGCCCTACCAGACTAAGACAAGCCTTTAGAACTCATTTGCCATTAACAAAAAATACAGAGGACAGAATGAAAAGTTAAATAACACCATGAAAGCAATATGAAAATTCCAGAATGGGGAACATTCTACAGAACAACTGACTGATTCTTCGACAAGTCCATTTCATTAAATAAATAAATAAATAAATAAATTGGCGGGGGGATACTTTCTAGCTTAAAAGAGTCTTGAGATAAACAACCAAATGCAATGTGTGTTCCTCGACTGGAATTACCAGCTACCAAACCAGCTTGAACAAACCGACATTTCAGGATAATTAAAGAAATCTAAACGTGAACTGGGTAATAAATGATATAAAGAAACCATTTTCTTATTTTGTTTGACATGATGATATTGTAACTATATAAAAAAATGCTCTTGTCTTTTTACAGATCTATACTGAAGAATTAAGGAGTAAAACGTCATTTTATTTAACACATTTTAAAACATGTAAGCAAAAAACAAATGCTAAAAATATAGCAAAAAATTACAATCTAGTCTATCAATGGATGTCATTAATCTCATCTTTCTACTTTTCTCAAAGTTTGCAAATTTCATAATTTTATAATAAAATTTTTTACCATCCTAAGTTATATAGGAGTGTATGTTTTAAATGTCTATCTCAAACTTCATGATATTAAAACATAAGAAATGTATTCTCCTCCAGCAGTTACATAATCAAAGAGTAACTATAGTGTGTCACAGAAAATGCTTTGTAAAATTAACTTATTCAATCAAAACAAGATTTTTGCGATAGACTCCAACCAGCGATTCTCAACCTGTGGGTCGTGACCCCTTTGTAACAATGCAAATACATCTTGGCATTAGGAAGCTTGAGAGCCACTACTCCAACCCATCAGTCAGATTTGTCATTCCAAAGAGAATAAATTCTAGTTTTCTACTTTTTTTCTAGCTTATTTCTGACTATTCAATAGAAAATGAAAAGGTCAAAGCATTTGGAATAAAAGTTCATCATTCCTGAGCCTCACTCAGCATGCCAAATTGACAGACAGGTGCCTTCCCATCTATTTTCACTCTTTTAAGACCAATTATCCAGTCTTTTTTTTTTTTTTTTTGCAGTTTTGGCCGGGGGCTGGGCTTAAACCCATCACCCCCAGGTATATGGGGCTTGCGCCCTACTCCTTGAGCCACAGGCGCCACCCAATTATCCAGTCCTTTTAGACCATTTTTCTCCTGAAGCTAGCCTTCTGAGTATTCACTTGAGGGCACAAGCCCCTAAGAAAGTAAGCAAAATGAGGAAAAGACTGTTTAAAATTATCTGTTTGAAATTTTGAAAAAAGTGCACCATTATCTTCATCTATGCCCACCCCTCTTAGAAGTGGTACTTTCAGATTATTTAAGAGTTGACGCTTCTGAGGATTTTAATTTGCCATTCTGTCCTTCATAGTAACTACTAGGTTAAATTGGACTTAATTGTAAGCACATATTAACATAGGGTAATTATCTCCTAAAATAAACTCCACTCTTACAGTAACTAAAACATGTTAGTCATAGAAGACCCACTGAAGTAAAGAGGCTGAAGAGTCTTTAAAGTGGACCAAGAAATAATAAAGCATAATAATAATTTGTCCATGCAAATCAAGAACTGTAGCTTCAAAAATATCCTGACCCACAATAAATATTGGACAGGCTATGTTTCTCTCAGGAAAAAAAAAAAAAAACTGGCCTAGAAAGGAGCATGAAAGCTGCCATAGCTCTCTCAAGGCTCATTATTCTCCATCCCTCCATGCAAACAGTTCTGTCAGGCAACAGTGAAAGACCATTTGTCAATCTCTCTCCAACTCCCTGATTTTAGCCAACCGTCATCAATCTCAAGTGAGAAGCCAGAGAGATATACAAGTCCCATATCTCCAGCATCACTGTGCTGAAGTTAAAAAATCATAATCCCACCACTCACCCCAACACCACCGGTCCATTTCTCCCAATTGCTTTTGGTTATTTTTTGGAAAATCCTTTCTCCATTCCTGAACCACTGAGGTAGAATTATAACATACAAGGGTGAATTATTGACAATCCAAAAGGGGTGGTTGGTTTGTTTGTTTGTTTGTTTGAATGAGAAAATGAAAAGGAAAGTGTTGGGAAGGAGAAAGAGAACCCAAATGTCAGGTAATGGTTTAGTTTTAAGTTTAAATATGTTCACAGTCATTTATGCATCTGCAAAAGAGATTTCCCTTAACTAAAAGTTCTCTGTGTGTGGGTCTGGTTGCATTGACAAGATGGAAATTACTTTTTTTTAAGACAATGTCTCCCAAAGATAATTCAGAGACCCGTGAAATTAGGTATCCCTCTTATAGACATCCTTGAGATGCTGCCCGACTTTGGAAAGAGGAATGTGGGATATGGGGATGTGCCAAAAGGTGCTTCTAGTTGTAGGATAGAGAAGAAAGGGGCAGAAGGAGAAAAATCTGTGAATTCTGAGGTCCGAACATTCAGATTGCTGAAGACTACAGAGGTCGTGGGAGAAGGGAGAGAAAATGAGGATGAAAACTGAAAGGGGAAGAGGCCCGAAATGTTGTCAAATGCCAAAAGGCATCTTGGAGTGAAGTTGGGAATTGCTTTGAGAAAACCACTGCAAATCTCATTTCAGACCATTTAGAGACATGCCTCCTGGGAACCGAGAGTTCAAGCTGTTTAGCATCAAACTGATCTACCCCATCCTTACCCTAATCAAATAAATCATTCAGTAATTCCACTGAGTTAAGGAACCAATATTATCTAAAACCTTTAGGGTCGACTCTTGCCAAATATGACAGGGATCAAACCTGGCTCACGCGCGTACTTTCTAAGACAACACTTAAATTTGGCAGAGTTAAAAGAGGAGGGAGAGGAAAGGGGGAGGAAGGGGGGGAGGAGGGGGGAGGGAGGGTAATTGGTGGGACCACACCTAAGGTGCATCTTACAAGGGTACATGTTAAATTTATTAAGTGTAGAATATAAATGTTCTAACACAATAACTAAGAAAATGCGGTGAAGGCTATGTTAACCAGTTTGAAGAAAATATTTCAAATGGTATATAAAACCAGCACATTGTACCTCATGATTGCATTAATGTGCACAGCTATGATTTAATAAAAAAAAATAAATAAATAAATTTGGCAGAGCTAAGATTTAGGGGGCTCGAGGATTATCGCAGGCAGGACAGAAAGGGAGAGGAAAACTACGTGGGAAGCTGATGAAAGACGTCTGTGCAGGGAAGGTGGGCAGCAAACCGCAGTCGGAGCAATATTTAAAACCAGGAGCTGATGAAAAGGGCTGAGGAAAAGAACATCGAAAAGAAACATGATCAGGTGTGAGACCTGGGCAGGGGCAAAGAAGAGTTCAGGGGGTCTGGAGGGGCTCAAGGAAGAGCTGGGGTCCCCTCGAGGCTTATGGGGCGGTGGGTTCTAATAGAACCCAGGTGTTCGGGATGCGCTGGGGCTGCTGCGAGCAGGGTTTGGGGGGTACACTGGAGGGAGAGGGCTGGAAGGGAGTTAAAGGGCGAGGAGAGGGGCTGGGGCGGCATGGGAGGAAGCCGGAGCGTGCGGTCACTCACCCCGTTGGCCGCGGCCATCTGCACCACGATCTCCGTGGCCGTCTTGCTGAAGTACCTGCCATCGCTGCCCACCACCATGGTGCAGCCCTGGCGGTCGCGCAGGTCGATGGACGACAGCACGCTCTGGATGAAGTTGGGCAGGTAGTTGCGCTGACCCTCGAAGAGGCTGGTGGGCCGCCGCAGTCCCCCGCCGCCGGCCGGCCGCTGGTCCTCGTAGGGCGCCGTGGGCACCGTCAGCACCGGGATGGGGCTGCCCTCCATGGCGCCTCCTGGCCGGTCCTGCCGCGGCTCCCGGGGCCGGAGGGAATCTGCAGCCCGCCGAGGCCCCCCACCAGCCTGGTGGCGCGCTGGGGCCCCGCCTCGCCCGGGCCCCCTCCGCGGCCGCCGGCGCCCTGCGCCCTGCGCCCTCCCCCGGCACCGCCCGTTTCTCCTCGCCGTGCGTTCCCTCGCTTCTTCAGCAGAGTTGGGCCTCCACCTTTCTATCAAGTGTCCTCCCAACCAACTCCGCGGCGGGACCGCCCGGAGGGCCCTCAGTTTCTTCCCCCACTTACACTCACTTTGGGGGTGTCCCAAAAGCCCAGCACCAGCCCCAGCCTCCCCAGGCGATCGCTGCCCTCGCAGGCACACCCTCCGCAGAAAATAGCCTGGGGGTGGTGAGAGTTGGAGCAAGTTCGGGTTCCTGTCTCGCACCCCTGCCCTCTCGCCTCTCACCAGCAGCCCTCTCTCCCGGGCTCCCAGGGAGTGATCAGCTTACACGCACAAGTTTCTCTTTTGAACAAGGGCAAGGAAGGAGTTGGGAGGGGGCTGAAAACTTTTGCCATCAGCGAACAGCCCCAGCCAAAAATAACCCTGGAAAGGCGAGCTGAGAATTGTTATCTCCTGCCAGCGCTGAAATTGGAGGCTGGTGGCTGCGTGTGTGTCTGTGTGTGTACACACTCCCACCACGACCATTTGCTGCGGGGAATCACACACTGTCAGGCCCTTCAATCCAGCTGGACCTACCTCACTAGCCATCCAGCTTTCCCCCAGCCTCTCCCAAGGCGCTTTGCAGTTTGGAAACTTTTTTTTTTTTTTTGCTAGCCATTCACGCTTTCTCCCAGCCTCTCCCAAGGCAGCGCTTTGTAGTATGGAAACTTTTTTTTTTTTTTGCTTGTTTGTTTGTTGTGGTGATTGGGACAGAGCAGCACACATGATACATATTTCCTTATTCTTACTCTTCCTACCCTCCCTACCCAGCTCCTGCTTAGAAACAGAATTGTCCCACACTGCTGAACTCTCTCCCAGATTAATCACGTTTGATAGGAGGCTAAAGTCCTTGATAATGTCCTACCAGAAATGAATGAACAAAGCCAGATTAAACTAGAAATGGGTACCAGGTCCCTTTACAGAATGATGCATCCGCTCTTTCTGCAGGGTTTAGGGATTTTCTGCCTTCTCTCCATAAAGCCCACTTAAAGTCCAAAACCAAGAAATGCTCCATAGAAAACAGGAGTGAAGAGAGAGCAGTGAGAGAGACTAATAGGATAAAACCCATAGGAGGAAGAAACAGTTCTCATCTTTACTTCTATCTCCTAATACCCTTCAGGTATTTTTGCACCAAGGCTCCTGTCCTGAAATCTGGGGTTGCTTCTTCCCCAAATGCCATCCACTTCCTGGGAGTAAGTGTTTAATCATAGCAAGATAAATGTGAGCAAAACTCACACTTATACTGATACATTGTTTTGCAATTGATAAAAGGCTTTGTATCTGTTTTTTCTTCAGAGGCTGAAAAAAAATAAAAATGGTATTTATATTGTCCCCATTTTACAGATGAGAAAAAGGTCAAGGAAATGACCAACATGCCACTTAGCAGCCTGTCCAAGTTCTTATATTGCCCCTCCCCTTTTTGTGAATATCAATGAAGTGTGAAAAGGGAAGGGCTAAATCATCAACTTAGAGCTGCTGGGACTTCTTAGCTATTCTCTTCAACAGCAAATAATGTTCTGTTTTGTTTTTTTGAGGGGATGGGAGGAATGGAAAGAAGCTGGCAGGTATACAAATTTTTAGTTAGATAGATGGAATATATTTTTTAAGATCTATTGCACAGCATGGCACCCATAATGTAGTGTATATTTCGAGATTACTAAGAGAGTAAATTTTACACGCTTCCAAAATACCTACCACCAAAAAAAAGATAGATATTTGAGCCGATAAACGTTATCTTGATTTAATCATTTCACAATGTATACATGTATTGTGACTTCACACTATACCCCATAAATATATGGAATGACAACTTGTCAATTAACAATTTAAGAAAAAAATGGTTGAGCCAAGCATAGTGACTCATGCCTGTAATCCTAGCACTTTGGGAGTCAGGGTAGAAGAACTTCTTGAACCAGGAGTTTAAGACCAGACTAAGTGGCTCGGTGCCTGTGGCTCAACGGGCTAAGGCGCCAGCCACGTACACCTGAACTGGCGGGTTCAAATCCAGCCCGGGCCCGCCAAACAACAATGACGGCTGCAACCAAAAAATGGCCGGGCATTGTGGCAGGCGCCTGTAGTTCCAGCTACTTAGGAGGTGG
>CAUYRH010141662.1:0-13792 GCA_963574655.1 Perodicticus potto | reverse complement strand
ACATTTCTGGAAAACATAAATCTGATTAGTATAATCAGTAATAGGCAAAGGTAGAACAGCGTCAGGTCAGAAGCACTTATTCAGTGATGCTAAAAGAAAACCATATTAGGATTTTTCTTGCTGTTTCCTAAATGATAACTTTAAACTTTCTTTTGGCTCACAAGTGTAGGCAGTCTGTGGTTGGCTGTCTTCATTGTCTGCCTCCATAAATTTGTTTCATAATAGTGTTGAGTACATTGGATACTTTTTCCTCCATTCTCGAGATACTTTACTAAGTAGGATAAGTTCCAGCTCCCATCCATGTAAATGTAAAAGAGGTAAATTCTCATCTTTTTAAAGGCTGTATAATATTCCATGGTATACATATACCACTATTTTTAATCCATTCATGAGTTTATAGGCACTTGGGCTTCTTCCATGACTTGGCTATTATGAAATTGAGCTGCAATGAACAATCTGGTGTAAATATCTTTGTTATAAAGTGATTTTTTTGTCTTTTGGATATGCACCTAGTAGAGGAATTGGAGGATCAAACAGCAGGTCTACCTTTAGATCCCTGAGTATTCTCCGTACTTCTTTCCAAAAGGGACATATTAGCTTGCACTCCCACCAGCAGTGCAGAAGTATTCCCTTTTCTCCACAACCACACCAACATCTGTAGTTGTGGGATTTTGTTATGTGAGCCAGTCTTATGGGAATTAGATGATATCTCAAAGTGGTTTTGATTTGCATTTCTCTGGTGTTAAAGATGATGAGCATTGTTTCATGTGTCTGTAGGCCATGCACCTGTCTTCTTCAGAGAAGCTTCTGTTCAAGTCCCTTGCCCATAATGAAATGGGATTACTTGTTCTTTTCTTGTTAATAAGTTTGTGTTCTCTGTGGATTCTGGTTATCAAACCTTTGTCAGAGCATAACCTGTAAATATGCTCTCCCATTCTGAAGGCTGTCTGCTTACTTTACTTACTGTGTTCTTGGCTGTGTAGAAGCTTTTTAGTTTGATGAGATCCCAGTAATGTATTTTTGGTGTTGCTTCGATTACCCAGGAGGTCCTCCTCATAAAGTATTCTCCCAGGCCAATTTCTTCAAGTGTTTCCTCTGCATTCTCTCCAAGAATCTTCATAGTTTCATGTCTTAAGTTTAAATCTTTAATCCAGCGAGTCAATTTTTGTTAATGGTAAAAGGTGTGGGTCCAGTTTCAGTCTTCCACAAGTCACCTGCCAGTTTTCCCAGCACCCATTTGTTAAATAGGGAATCTTTCCCTATTTAACATGGTCTTATCAAAGATCAAATGATGATGAGTGTCTGGGTTCATCTCTTGTTTCTCAATTCTGTTCCATATATCTACCTCTCTATTTTTGTGCCAGTACCATGCTGTTTTGATCACTATAGATTTGTAGTATAATTTGAAGTCTGGTAGTGTGATTCCTTCTGATTGTTTTTATTTCTGAGTAAGGTCTTGGGTATTTGAGGTTTTTTCTGGTTCCATATAAAATGAAGTCATCCTTCCTCCTAAATTTTGTAATGGAGTACAAAATTTTAACATTAAATCTCATAAAGAAACTGTAAGAATTTCTAACAAAGAAACAGGTAGATAATCTACATGAAATCTATATGTGACCAGAAAGATTATCCATTAGGTTCCTGATCACATGGGTGAATTAAATACAACAGATAATGTTTACTCGATGCTTTAATAGCTACTGAAATGCAAAGTAATTATTTAATTAAAAGAAAAATTTTGAGGCAATAAGTGTATTTAATACGTCTTTTTTGGTTGACTAGAAAAGTTAAGAGAAAGTTGTAGAAGAAAAAGAAAGCATATAGTCTTAGTCAACACAATAAAATAATAAGAACAGAGAAACCCAAACAGACCCCCAAACAGAACCCCAAACAGATAATTTTATGATTTTTTTAATGATTTTTAAATATATGTGTGTTTTTCCCCCCATGAGGATCTATCTCCAGATTATCGTGTATTTCAGTGGCCAAATATAATCTAATATGCAAATATTTGCTTTATAAAGAATGTCTTAAAATGTACTCATTTAGTGTGTTGTATCCCAGCAGCTAGGAAGAGTTAATGTATTTCCAGAAAGCTAGTTACATAATCTTTTATGGGTGAATTGGAAGGACTTAATTTGATCTATAAGATACAAAATTACATTTAATTAAGGAAAAGTTTAGAGATTTTATATCTTGCTAAGGGGCTGTCATTCTAGGATGCATTGGTGGACAAAGGATCACTAGAAAAAGGCTTAGCATCACTTCTAGATAAAAATGCAGGGTAGTGGACAAGAAAGAAAACAGATAAATGTACCCAAAGGTTGTTGGTCAAAAAGGATCAGGAAAATTTAACCAAGGAGATGATTCACCCTCAAAATTCATTCAGATATTTGCATTAGGAAAACTCAATGAGTATGAAAGATAAAGTAATTAATGAGGTAGTGGGTTCAAAGGTTCTATTATAAATTCAAAGCAAGACAGCTTCTAAAATTAGGGGAGGGGGGAAAGTAAGAAGCAAAAGCATATGATTCCAAATGCAAGACCAAAGACCATGGTTGAAAGCCCTAGAAAGAAAACAGGAAGTAATTAAATTATAGGAAATACAGCAGTATGGTTCCTTTCATACTTGGGGAAAAAATCTGGACAATCAATATAAAGCACCTCAATACAGAAACCAACTACCCTCCCATCTCCTTCCTTGTTACAACAGGCCATTACAAGTCTCAGTTAACCCAGAGTCTATAGGTTATAGGAGATAAATTAGCTCCAAAAATTAATATTTTGACTAAATCAGGGAATGATAGCATTTCAGTGGGCACATATATTTATATTAATTCATGTATTAATTCATTCAAAATACATACTGAGGATGACAAGAAAAATGGTGAAGGTAGAATCTCCAAAAATGTTATGCTCCCCTTAAAAAATGATTTATAATTTTGTTAGTTTTCTTTTTCTGTAGTTTGTATTTCAAAATATTAAGAGGGTAGGAGTGTTTTTGTTACACAGATGAATCATATAATGAGAAAGTCAGGGCTTTTATTGTGCCTGTCACCAGAATAGTGCACATTATACCTAAAGGGTAAGTTTTTATCTTTCATTTCACTCCCCCTACCTACTCCCTTTTCAGTTTCCAATGTCATTCACACCACTTTATGAGTGTGTACACCCATCATGTAGATCCCAGTTATTAATGAAAACACATAGTATTTGTTCTTTCATTCCTGAGATGCTTCACTTATGATAATGGTCTTCAGTTCCTTCCAAGCTACTGCAAAAAACATTATTTCATTCCTCTTTGTGGCTAAGTAGTACTCCATGGGTGTGTGTGTGTGTGTGTATGTATGCATGTAAGTGTGTGTATGTGTATATATATATATATATATATATATATATATATATATATAGTGTGTGTGTGTGTGCCTCTCTCTCTATAAATATATATATATGTATATATATAAAATACAAGCCAGGCATTGTGGTGGGTGCCTGTAGTCCCAGCTACCTGGGAGGCTGAGGCAAGAGAATTGCTTAAGCCCAAGAGTTTGAGGTTGCTGTGAGCTGTGACACCATATCGCTCTACTGAGGGTAACATAATGAGACTCTGTCTCAAAAAAAAAATACTTATTGTTATATAATACCTATTTTTTATATATATACTCTTACAGGGTACTCCATGATGCATGTGTGTGTGTGTGTGTGTGTATATGTGTGTGTTTGTGTGTGGGTATACATATATGTGTGTGTATATATATAAAATACCTATTATATATATGCCTATTTCATGTATATAATCTTACATTTTCTTTATCCACTCATCAACTGATGGGCACTTAAGTTGATGACATATCTTTGAAATTGTGAATTGTGCTGAGATAAACATTCAGGTACAGGTCTCTTTTTGATAAAATGACTTCTTTTCCTTAGAGCAGACACCCAATGGTGGGAATGCTGGATTGAATGGTAGATCTACTTTTATTTCTTTGAGGAACCTCCATACTGTTTTCCACAGAGGCTGTGCTAATTTATAGTCCCACCAATAGTACATCAGCATTCCTTTTTATCCATGCCAACATTTGGTTTTTGACTTTTTTTTTAGCAATGGCTATTCTGATAGTGGTAAGGTGGCACCTCATTGTGGTTTTAACTTGCATTTCCCTTTGGTTAGTGATACTGAGCATTGTTTCATATATTTGTTGGCCACTTGCCTATCTTCTTTTGGAAACACTCTATTCCTGTCTTTTTCCCATTTTTAAATGAGTTTACTTGTTTTTTTTATTGCTGATTTGTTTGAGTTTTTTATAGATTCTGTATTAGCCCTTTGTCAGATGTATAGTTTGTGAATATTTTCTCCCCCATTTTATAGGTTGTTTATTTAGTCTTTTGATTATTTTCCTTGCTGTGCAGAAAAATTTTTAACTTAATTAAGTCTTGTTTTTCTTTTTTTGTTGTTGTTGTTTTTATGCTTGGGGTCTTAGTCATAAGTTGTTTGCCTAAGCCAATGTAGAGAAAAGTTTTTCCTATGTTTTCTTCCAGAATTTTTATGGTTTTTGGTCTTACATTTAAGTCTTTCAACAATCTTGAGTTAATTTAGTTATATGGCAAGAAATGGGGATCCTGTTTCATTCTTCTGTATGTGGCTATCCAATTTTCCCAACATCATTTAATGAGTAGGTATAAGTTGTTGTCTGCTTTGTTGAAGATAAGTTGATCATAACTGTTTTTATCTCTTGGTTTTCTATTCTGTTTCATTGGTCTATGTCTCTACCTTTGTACTAGTACTATATTGTTTTAGTTACTATGTCCTTATGGTATAATTTGAAGTCAGGTAATGTGATGCCTCCAGATTTATTCTTTTTGCTTAAGCTTGCCTTGGTTTTTAAGTTCTATATGAAACTTAGGATTATTTTTTATGTATCTGTGAAAAATGAACTTAGCATTTTGATTCGAATTGCTTTGATTCCATAAATCACTTTTGGGCAGTATAAACACATTAATGATGCTGATTCTTCTAATCCATGAGCATTGTCATAATCAACTTACTTTTCAGAATTCTGAATATTAATCAAAGGCTTAATCTGGGAAACATTTATTCAAGAAAAATGGACAAATGCCAATAAGAAAAATAAGTTTCATAATCTTATTTGCCCTCTCTCCATTATTCCACTGCCCTAGCTCTGTGATGGCCTCAAAATCCAACAGCCTACATTCATGATGAACAGCATCAGTTTAGCAGTCACTAGACAAAAACTGAATGGAATTGGAATTTCCACAAAGCCACCTTTCCCCCAAATGTTATTATTTGTTATTTGCCCTACCTGGTTGTTCCATAGAAGTGCCACTTCAAGGCTGTCTTTTTTATTTGATCTGGCACAAAACTTGCTTAGCAACACAAATCTATTTCTGAGGGCATTTTTCAAAAACAATCACAGGCAATTGTGGCTGTTTGAGGTTGTGGACGGCATTTGGGACAAACAATAAGGTAACCAAAGATTTTAAAGGGAAAAGCTGGGGAATGAGATATCCACAAGAGCTTTGGAAAGCTCCGACGGATTCCTGGAAATGTGGAAAACCATGGGCACAGGTAGGACTCTATACATGACCAGGCTTATGCACATACTCAGGAAAGACCTAAAAGTGTCCCATGTGTTCACATTTGGCTAACTTTGAGGCTCTGCACAAGCAGAAAGTGAAACTTCAAAACTTTCTGCAAAGCTATAGTAGTCAAGACTTTATGGTACCATCGTTACAATAGACACATAGATTAATGTAATAAAATTGAGAGCACAAAAATACATTTATCTATTTAAGGTCAATTCATTTTGGAAAAGAGTACCAAGACAACTCACCGGGGGAAAGAATCCTCTTTTGATTGCATGCTGCTGAGATAACTGGATATTTACATATAGAACATGAAGTTAAACTTCTACCTCACATCATATACAAAAATTGACTTACACTGTACACAAAAATTAACTCAAAATTGATCAGAAATCTAAGTGTAAAACCTAAAATTATAAAATTACTGAAACAAAACATAGGTATAAAAATCTGTGGCCTTGTATTAGGTAATGATTTCTAGTTATGACATCAAAAGTGCAAGAAAAAGAAAAAATAAGCAAATATAGCTTCATCAAAATTAAAAACTGTGCATCCAAGGACACCATCAAGAAAGTGTAAAGACATCTCATATACTAGGAGAACATGTTTACAAATGACACATCTGATAAGATTCCAGTATCCAAAATATATAAAGGACTCTCACATTCAATAATAAATAATTGCACATTCAAAAATGAGCAATTAATAAGCACATAAAAAGATGCTCAACATCATTAGTCATTAGGGAAGTATAGATAAAAATCATAATGATATCCCACTTTATATCCACTAAGATGCCTTTAATCAATAAAACAGACAATAACAAATGTTAACAATGATTCTGAGAAATTGGAATTCTCACACAGTGCAGGTAGGAAGGTAAAATAGTACAGAAATTTTGGGGAAAAAATTGGCAGCTACTCAAAAACTTAAACATAGAGTTACCAGCAATTCCATTTATATGTATATATTCAAGAGAATAGAAAACATATCCATGCAAAAGCTTGTACACAGATGTTTATAGTAGCATTATCCATAATAGCCAAAAAGCAGAAACAACCCAATTGTCTACTGGACACTTAGATAAACAAAATGTAATATTTCCACACAATAAAATATTATTCACCCATACAAAGCAAAAAATATACTATCAAATGGAACAATTTTGGCTTTTTTTTTTTTCTGCTAAGTGAAAGAAGCCAGGCACAAAAGACTACATTTTATGTGATCTCATTTATTTGAAATGTTCAGAATAGGCAAACCCATAGATATAGAAAACAGATTAGTGATTGGCAGAGATTAAGGAGAGTAGAAAATAAGAGTCTGCTAATGGGTATGAAGTTTCTGTTTGGAATTATGAAAAGTTTATGGAATTGTGTAGTGGTAATGGTTGCACAACTTTATGAATAAACTAAAAACCACGGAAATGTACACTGTAAAAGGATATTTGATGTTTGAATTTTATCTTTGAAAAAAATGTACGAGGAACTAACAAGTATTAGTCACTGTATTGGGCACTGAAGACAGTAAGAGTGAGGCCATGCTTGTGCCCATGTGAAAATCTAGTGGGGAAGAGAGATGCATAAACAATTCACTGCAATGATAAGCACTATAGCAGAGTACTAACAAACAAAGGAAAACCAGAAGAGAAAGAATTTGATGTTATTTAGATATTAGGTAAAACTTCACAAAGGAAAATATTTGGGGGCATTAAAGTATGTAATTCAATAGACAGGCAAAAAGGACACATCAGAAAAAAAAATATGCAAAGATGGCGAAACCTGACAAAGAAACTCTGATGGAAATTTAGTATATAACACAGTGACTTCCTATTTCTAAATTTATCCTAAAAGAGACACTTTTATTTATTTATTTATTTTATTTATTTTTTATTGTTGAGGATTCATTGAGGGTACAAGAAACCAGGTTACACTGATTGCATTTGTTAGGTAAAGTCCCTCTTAAAATCGTGTTTTGCCCCCAAAAGATGTGGCACATCCCAAAACCCCACCCATCTCGCTGTTTATACCAGTCAATTTTAGCCAAGAATATACAACCAAGATTTTTATCAAAAATTATTTCTAATTGGTTCTGGTGCAGTGGCACACGCCTGTCATACTAGCACTCTGGGAGGCTTAGGCAGGTGGATTGCCTGAGCTCACAGGTTCAAGACCAGCCTGAGCCAGAGCAAGACCCTGTCTCTAAAAATAGCAGGGTATTGTGGCTGGTGCCTATAGTCCCAGCTACTCAGGAGGCTGAGGCAAGAGAATTGCTTAAGCCCAAGAGTTTGAAGTTGCTGTGAGCTGTTCGCATGGCACTCTATCCAGGGCAACAAAGTGAGACTCTGCCTCAAAAAAACCCATTATTTCTAGGTGAACATTTACATAACAAGAAAATAAGTGATTCAGAGAAAATAGATGAATTTATTGAGATACCTTTACATGAACTAAATTTGTGAAATTCATTCCTTTGTATCTCACTAAATACAGATCCTTGGAGAGTAACCTCAAGTTAGTATGAATGTTAAATAATCTTTTGTTAGAATAAGGGTGGGCAAAAAATGAAAGGAAAGAATGAATAAATCTCTCAACCACTTTTTACAGAATGAAATAGTTGCATTTGTTCATTCATTATTCATCCATTCATCAGCATTTATCTTGCATTACATTTTATGCCAGAGGTGGGGGTGCAGCTAGTTGTTTTCCAGGGTCTGAAGCTAGAAAAGGAGTAAGGATAAGGGGAAGGATGAAGTTCATCTGCTTACTTGGACATAGAAAAATTGACTCACAAGTATCTTTAAAGTAACTATAGAGTTGTGGTATAAAGAAGCAAGCACGTATTTCTCCAATCTATTTAATACAAAAAAAAAAGTTCTCAAAGCTTCAAAGATGAAAATATAAAAGAAAGGATCAATTTGTAGGTTTAGGTAAAAATATAATTCTAAGAGTTATTTATGTTGCCATCCAGGTAGAGTTCAGATTAGACATTAGGGCCAGATTTCATCTAGAAATAATATTACTTTCTTTTTAAACAAAATCCAAAAATTTTAAAACAATACTTCAAGAGACTATACATTTCCACTTCTGACTATGGTAGAGCAATGGAAAACAGATGCAGACAATGAGGAAGGAGAAGGGCATGATTGTGCACTAAGCAGCCAGCACTCCCCACTCTCCAGGAGAGGATTGAAAGTTGCAGGAGATGGATGGCTGTTCTTGGAGAGAACATTGTAAAACTCCAGAGAAGTGACAGAACATTCAGAGTGAAGGAGATGGTGATGGAGCAATTCATTTGGCAAGATTGGAAGGAATCTAGGGAGGCATTCACACATGGGTAAGGACAGGAGGAGAGTGCTCTGGGCTTCCCCACTCACCCCATAGATGTTGTGGCCTGAGCCCCATGATATCTGAGCAGAGGGGGCACCTCAGGTGCCATAGATGCCACCTGAGAAACCTTATGGTGAGTTGCCGTAGTGGTACCTGTGAAGGGGTAGAATCCCAAATACCTGGGAGCCCCAGCCCACAACCCCACCCTCTGTGAGCACCACATCACCAACCATACACACAGCTCTGCCTGTGTGTACATGGGCAACCGGAGCCTCCCCTATGCTGCACAGGGCCACTCCCACAGACTCAGCACCCCAGAGCCACTCCACAGCCATGCAGCTCCCCCTGCCCTGCTGAAGCCTTCTTCAACCACTGTAGCTCCACCTCCACATTCCCTGCACCACCGTGCATGCCCCTGAACTTTGGAACTATATCCCACTCACAAGGCTCTACCTCCATGGTCCCCATGCTGCCAGAACAATCCCCCACTTATGGGGCTCTGCATTGCAGTCTCTGCACCACCACTCTCCACCCATGTGGCTCCACTTTTGCCGATCCTTTCTTATGGTCTGACTCCATGACCCTGATCATGCACTTTCTGTCCTGTCAATGGACCAAAAGAGAGAAGGTCTAAACATCCTCACATCACATATAATTGACTTAAATCAACAATGGTAAAGACCCACAAAGATGGTTGTTGTATAATGGTAAAGGAGCGATTCAACAAGAAAACATGGCAATGCTAAATATAGATGCACCTAATACAGAAGCTCCCATATTCATAAAGCAAATCCTACTAGATCTAAGCAAAGGGATAAATAGTAACATCATAATTTCTGAGGACTTCAACAACCCCCTGACAGAACTGGAAAATTCACTGAAGCAGAAAATCAATAAAGAAACATTGGCCTGAAGCAGGACTCTAGAACAAATGGACCTAACAGACATTTACAGAACATTCTACCTAAAAGCTACGGAATATGAATATGCATTCTTCTTATCAGAACATGGGAAATCCTCCAAGATTGATTATATATATTAGGCCAGTGGTCCCCAACCTTTTTGGCACCAGGGACTAGTATTATGAAAGACAATTTTTTTTCATAGACTTGTGGGGAGGAAGGAAGGGGGAGAATGATTTCAGGATAATTTATGTGCATTACATGTATTGTGTACTTTATTTCTATTCTTACATTGTAATATATAATGAAATAATTATAATACTCACCATAATGCAGAATCAGTGGGGCTCCTGAGCTTATTTTCCTGAAACTAGATGGTCCCAGCGCTAGCATCATCACCTCAGCGCCACCTCAGATTATCAGGCATTAGATTCTCACAAGGAGTGTGCAACCTAGATCCTTCACGTGCACAATTTACAGTAGGGTTCACTTTCCTATGAGAATCTAATGCCACAGCTGATCTGACAGGAGGCAGAGCTCAGGCAGTGATCTAAGCAATGGAGACTGGCTGTAAATACAGGTGATATTTTGCATACTTGCCCACCCCTTCCCTCCTACTACACATCCTGGTTCCTAATAGTCCACAAACAAGCACTAGTCTTCAGCCCAGAGGTTGAGCAATGCAATATTAGGCCAAAAATATGCCCCAATAATTTTTTTTAAAAAGCCAAAAACTTAATTATACCGTGTATCTTCTCATACCATGGTGGAATAAAACTAGAAATTTAATCCAAGAGAAATACATCTCCTCAAACTCATGGAAATTAAATAACCTGCTGCTGAACGATCCTTGGGTCAATGATGAAATTAAGATGGAAAACAAAATATTCTTCAAATCGAACAACAAAGGGAATAGGCTATCAAAATCTAAGATATATTGCAAAAGCAACCCTAAGGGAAATATTCAGTCTTAATTGCTTGCATCAAAAAGGCAGAAAGATCGCAAATTAGGAATCTAATGTCATAATTCTTAGAAACTAGAAAAGGAAAAGCAAACAAAACCCAAAGCCAGCAGAAGAAAAGAAATAATAAATCTCAAAACAGAACTAAATTAAATAAAAACACACAGAAAAACAATATAAGGAACCAAGAAAACAAAAGGTAAATTCTTTGAAAATATAAATGAAATTGATAGACCCCTTGCTGGAATAACCAGAAAAAGAAGAGAAAGGACCCAAATAAGCCAAATCAGAAATGAAAAAGTAATTACTACAACTGATACCATGAAAATACAAAATATTATCCAGGAATACTATAAAAATCTCTATGTACATAAATTAGAAAATGTAGAGGATATGGACAAATTCCTGGAAACACACAACTTCCCAAGACTCAATCAAAAATAAATAGAAATTCTGAACAGACTAATAACAAACAGTGAGATTGAAACTGAAATAAAAAATCTCAAACTAAAAGAAGTCCCAGACCAGATGGACTCACAGCCGAAATGTACCAGATATGCAATGAAGAACTGGTACCCATTCTACAGAAATTATTCCATAATATTGAGGAGGGAATCATCCCTAACTCATTCTATGAAGCCAATATCACCTTTATGTCAAAGCCAGGAAAGGACACAATAAAAAAAGAAAACTACAGATCAATATCCTTTGTGAATATAGATACAAAAATTCTCAACCAAATACTATCAAAAAGAATTCAGTAGCACATCAAAAAAAATAATTCACCATGATCAAGCAGGCTTCATCCCAGAGACGTGAAGATGGTTCAACATATGCAAATCAATAAATGTGATTAATGTGGAAACAACCCAAGTGCCCATCAATGCAGAAGTGTATTAATAAATTGTGGGATATATTTACCATGGAATACTATTCAGCCATACACATAGATGGTGATCTAGTATCTTTTGTTACAACCTGGATGGAATTGGAAGAATGGAAAAAAAAAACAACACATGTACTCAATTCTAAATTGGAACTAGTTGATCAACACTATGTGCTCATATAGAAGCAAAATTTAACAAAATTCAAGAATGTGGGGGGAGGTGCAGGTGAGTAAATTCACAACTAACAGGTACATTGCACAAGTACATCATTACACACTTTCTAGGTGAAGGACACACAACTCTGACTTAAAAATACGCAAAAGCTAACTATGTAACCAAAATGTGTGTACCTCCATAATATTTTTAGTGTAATTCACCATACAAACAGAAATAAAAACAAAGATTATGTGACCATCTCAATAGACACAATTAAATCCTCTGAATTCTAAGTGTATATCTTATTAATGAAGTCAGAGGGACAGGTTATTGAAACCTGTAAGTATTTGCTTGCAGAGATGTTCAGAAGTGTCAATGCCAAGCACAAAGACAGAAGGATTGACTGTGAAACTTCAGTACTAAATGGCAGATAATGAGTAGGAAGTCCAGTTGATTTAACAGTACAAACTGCTATGCCCCTCAAGAAAACAGTAGGTAAAGCCCAGCCATAGAATCCTGCAGAAAGTCACCATCCTTTTCATTCCAAATGCCATTTTTTTCTTTCCAAATGCTTTTCATTCTGACATCTAAAATGAGTCCATGAATTTTCTAGAAATGCAAATTCAGAGGCACCTCAATAGCCCAGAAACATATGTTCTCCCTTAATCTAATCACCATCTAATTTGGGGGAGGTTCATGTTGTCACTGAGGGGAGTTGCTGGTAATCTTAAAGTCAATTCTTGATTTTGCCAGAAGTTCCATTTTATGAGGTTTTATACTTCTTTTGTGTCATTAGTTTTCTTGTTTTACTGACTTAGGATCCCTGCCAATAGTAGTGTTTTGCCCAAGATTCAGGTACAATGCCACTTTTCTGTCTGTATAAAAAGGAATCACAGCAAGTTCCAACAGTTTCTGTCAAGAAAGAGGAAAGCGTTGTAACTGGTGGGGCTTTCTCAGTCCCACTCACTACTTAGTTCCACTCCTACAGGCCTATTTGAGAAGGGTGGGAATAATGAAAACAGCTTTTTATGATATTTGGATGATTATGTGGACTCATTTTAAGCCTGCATATGGAATAAAATGACAGGGATGGTTTCCCCAGATAAATGTTGTTCTTAGCACCTGAGAAAAAAATATGTAAGAGAAATTTAAGAGACACTATTGTGTTTTCTTGCCATGTTACTTTTAAATATTTTGTTAACTTAGTCCAAAAAATTAGTGCATTGGCTTTGTTTCCCAGAACATACATCATTCTTCTCCCTGCGATACCTGTCCTTTGGCAGAAGAGAGAATTAACACAGACACAGGAAGGTGAAGCAAATTTCTTAAACCACATTTAATACCCATCTCTTGATCTAGGTTAAAGAACTTAAGAGTGGAAGAAATAGGAGCTTCTTCCCTTCACTTTTGATTTTACTCTTTTTTTTTTATGTGCACATATCATATCTGCATCAATAATCAAGGTATTTCAGATATGTGCTCAGACGCCCACACACACACACCATTAATACACTACTTTCTTTCCAGGGACTATGTTCTACAGTCTCTTCATGAACAACACTGTTCTCTTGCTAATTGATACTCAACCTGCATATGCAATATTATACAGAACATGCAGTCTTGAGGGAATCCAAAGTCTTTGGAACCTATCAAACAAATTATATACCATGACCAAGTGGGTTTTATCCCAGGGTCTCAAGGCTGGTTCAATATACATAAATCTATAAATATAATATATCACATAAACAAATTAAAAAACAAAGACCATATGATTCTCTTACTAGATACAGAAAAAGCTTCTGATAATATCCTGCATCCTTTCATGATCAGAACACTTAAGAAAATAGGTATAGAAGGGACTTTCCTTAAACTGATAGAGGCCATCTACAGCAAACCCACAGCCAGTATCACATTAATGGAGTAAAATTGAAAACATTTCCATTCAGATCAGGAAC
>CAUYRH010141658.1:0-22615 GCA_963574655.1 Perodicticus potto | reverse complement strand
TATTTAAGAAAATGTATTCCTTTTTCAAAAGAATGCATTATGTGTTTTTTTGTTTTTTGTTTTTTTTCTGAGACAGAGCCTCAAGCTGTCACCCTGGATAGAGTGCCATGGCATCACAGCTCACAGCAACCTCCAATTCCTCGGCTCAAGCAAGTCTCCTGCCTCCGCCTCCCAAGTAGCTGGGACTGTAGGCGCCTGCCACAATGCCCGGCCATTTTTTGGTTGCAGCCATCCTTGTTGTTTGGCAGGCCCGGGCTGGATTCGAACCCGCCAGCTCAGGTGTACGTGGCTGGCGCCTTAGCCCACTGAGCCATAGGCGCTGAGCTACTGAACTTGAATTTCATAAGCAGTTTTTCACAGCCCATGAACATTATGACATATCAGCAGGCGTGGCAGTGTCAGGAGTTGTGAGCCGCTTAAATATAAGTCCTGGGAAATAACAGATAACATCTCATATTTCTCTTTGTGTCCCTAGGACTTAGCTGAGTTACTGACAGGTATGTCATTTAGCATTCCTGTGTCCTGGAGAGATAAGTATATTCCTTTCATCAGGTGAGAAAGAATAGTTAGCAGCGATTCTCAACCTGTGTGTTGCTTCCCCTTTGGGGATTGAATGACCTTTTCACAGGGGTCATCTAAGACCATCCTGCATATCAGATATTTACATTATGATTCAGAACAGTAGCAAAATTACAGTTAGGAAGTAGCAACAAAAATAATTTTATGGCTGGGGTGGCGCCTTTGGCTCAGTAAGGCGCTGCCCCCATATACCTAGGGTGGCGGGTTCAAACCTGGCCCCGGCTAAAACGGCAACAAAAAAATAGCCGGGCGTGTGGTGGGCGCCTGTAGTTCCAGCTACTCGGGAGGCTGAAGGCAAGAGAATCGCCTAAGCCCAAGAGCTGGAGGTTGCTGTGAGCTGTGACCCCACTGCACTCTACCAAGGGCAACAAAGTGAGACTCTGTCTCAAAAAAAAATAAAAATAATAATAATAATTTTATGGTTGGGGTCACCACAACACGAGGAACTCTGTATTAAAGGGTCACAGCATTAGGAAGGTTGAGAACCATTGCTATAGAGGGACAAGTTCATGAATCATTGCCTTATTTTGACTTAGGTTTACAAATCATTAAAAATTAGTTTGTTCTGTCAGATTTTTGATACATAATGTAAATTTTAGAATATATTGGCTTATAGTTGTTCGACATATTCAGGGCCTTATATCTGAAAATCCCTGATGAAAATTTAGACTGGAGCTAGCAATTGTAAGCATCCTCTAAAAATGTCACATAAACAGAAATACGCATCTTTGTTTATTCTACACAGTAATTGTCTAATATATTTCCTTTATTAAATTTAAATTTTTATTTTTTATGTTTTAGGTAAAAGTATTAATACAGTAAGTGCTCCATATTTTCCCAAGACTATGGATCTACAAAGGATGGTAGCCATAATTAATAATGTTATGAGAAGGAATTTTAAGTTAGAAAATAATTTCCTGTGGTGTGGCTATAATCTGAACTTGATTTTGTTTCTATATCTTTCCAAATATTGCAGATTTCAAGGACTGTAACAGATAATAAAACTATAATTGAAATGTTTTTCTTTTTTTGTGTGTGTGTGTTCAGAATCGTCAATGGTGATTACTATCAGCTGTTTATTACCTATCTTAAAAAAGAGAAAAAAAATTCTTTTTCTCATTGTCTTGTTTCTGCCAGTCTGTTCTACTAACTGTGTTTTCATCCAAATTACCAGTAACGTAGCTAGTCTTCAAATTTAATGACCTTTCTTGGTTGGGGCTTCATTTTAGGTTGATTCTCTCATTCTGAAAACTCCTTACATTTAAAAATTTTTTTTCAAGACACAGTATTTCTCTGTTGCTCAGGGAGTGCAGTTGTTATGATCATAGCTCACTTCGAGCTTTCCTCAAAGCTTCAAACTTCTGGACTCAAATGATCCTTCCAACTCCTGAGTAGCTGGCACCATAGGCACATGTCACCATGCCCAGGTAATTTTTAAATATTTCTGTAGAGAAGGGGTCTTGCTATGTTCCCAGGCTGGTCTTAAACTCCTGTCCTCAAGCCGTCTTCCAGCCTTAGCCTCCCAAAGTGCTGGGATTGCAGGTGTGTGTCTGGCTCTCGGAACTCTTAATAATAATTCATCCTTCTTGTTATCTTATTCTTTATAGGACTTCTTTCTTTTCTGAAAGTGCACATATCCAAACCTGAATCAGTGTTCTTTTTACTCTCCTGGTCACGATCATGGTTCACCCCTATTTCTGCAGGTATTTCCTAAGCCTGACCCCTATCATGAATTTTCTGCACATATATTCAGTTCCTGTTGCATACTTCTCAATGGACCAGGTTTTGTATTGTCACTTCAAGATCAGCATGTTCATTTATGCTAAAAACATCAGTTTGACCTGTGCCCCCTTTTCTCCTCCCCCACCTAGCCTCCAATTGTAGGTCTTCCTCCAGATTTTCTTTTTCCACATATCTATAAATGGCTTTCCTACTGTCCTATTCATCCAGGCTTATTAAATACCTGTTGCAGATGATGTGTTAAAGAGAAAATTAGAATTTTGCTTAGGGTTCGTTTTCTTCTGCTTTGTAACCATCTAACACAGATTTAGTGGCTTAAGATAACACAAATTTATTACCTCAGATTTTCTGTGGTACAGGGGTCTGTTTTCACATTAGTTGGGTCCTCTGCTCAGGGTGGAATGAAGGTGTCGGCTGGGGACTGAAGATACTCTCTTTTAAACTCATTCAGATTGTTGACAGAATTCAGTATTCCTTGTGGCTGTTTGTTGGAGACCTCTTTTAGTTCCTAGAGGTCAACCTCAAATCTTTCCCCATGACCCCTTCCACAGGCAGTTTATAACAAGACAATTGCGTTTTTCCAGGTTAGCAGGAAAATGTTGATGCTTCTGACCTCAATAAGAGCTCACCTGATTAAGTAAGGCACATTCAAGATTATCTCCCTTTTTATTAACTCAAGAGTCAGCTGAGAAGGGACTTTAATCACTGCAAAATCATTTTATCATACAATGTAACATAATCATGGGAGTGGTAACCCATTATGTTCACAGTGGTAACCCATTATATGCACACAAGGGGAAGGGAGTAGGCAGGTTGCACCCACTGTGGGGTGGGGGCGCTATCTGAGAATGCTGCTTGCACAGGACACATGGATGCAAGAAGACAGTGAGTACCATCATTAGTTACCAGAGTGAGTATGTTAAAATTGTTATACCCAATAGGGGTACCTTGGAGTTTTGTGTGTGTGAAAATTATACTAATTATACATTTATATTTATCTATATAAATACAATATAGTAATTAAAAATACCTACCAATGTTCAAATAAACACTCATCTAATATGAAATCACTACTTGTATCTTAAATCGATCTTTGATGCTTCTTAGTAAACATTTCTCAAAACTCAAGTAAATTTTAATGGAAATTTAAGATTAATTTTGGAACTACTATGTTTTTATTGAAAGATACATGCCAGTACTTCTTGTTCTTATTCTTTGTTCTAAAATTGTGGACAGTTTCACATGCTTTTTTTCCCCTTGCCCAGGTAAGGTGTAATGTAAAGTGACTGTCTTCATCTGAGGATAATTGCTTCTGGCGAATTATGAAATTATGGCTTTCATCCTATTTTATCCTCTGACCTTTGGAGAAATATCATTCCTTTTATTTTAAGTTGCTTTTGTGTGTATGTGTGAGCCAAACCACATTTTGAAATGCTAGTTTTTTTAAGGAACAAATCTGTTAAAAAACGAAATAAAAATGTAGATTTCTTATTTGAATAAAGAGAATAGTGTTTCTGTTCTGGTTTCTTAAAATGTATTTTAAGAATAAATAACATCTGTTTCCATGTAAATATAGAGATTTATTGTTAATTATTTTCTACTGCTGTTGCTAAATTGGTGATAGAGCTTTTGAGTCATATCTATTTTGTATTGTTTGCTCTACTGTCTAAACCATTTCTCCCATCTACAAAGATTGGCTTTCTCACTGTTTTTCAATGATTATGAATACATCAGTGCCTGCTGCCAATTTTTGGCTATTTCTTCAGTAAGCTGTGAGAAAGATGCAGTCTTTATTTTGCGGAGGAGGAGATTAAAAAATTTATAGTTTTTCCAAATATGGTGTATTAACTATAGTATCTTGTTGGAAGAAAAGAAGTGAACTTTGGTTTTATTTTCACATTGGTGAGTTATTTTGATCTGTTATTTAGCTAATGTGAATACTGAAACTTGAAGATTTAAGTGCCTTATTTTATTTATTTATTTATTTTGAGACAGAGTCTCAAGCTGTTACCCTGGGTAGATTGCTGTAATATGATCATAGCTCACAGCAACCTCAAACTCTTGGGCTCAAGAGATCCTCTTGCCTCAGCCTCCCGAGTAGCTTGGACTACAAGCACCTGCCACAATGCTCACCTGGCTAGTTTTTCTATTTTTAGAGATGAGGTCTTGCTCTATTCTATTTTTAGAGATGAGGTCTTGCTCTTTCTCAGGCTGGTTTGGAACTCCTGAGCTCAGGTAATCTACCCACCGTGGCCTCCCAAAGTGTTAGGATTACAGATGTGAGCCACCACCCTCCACCCCCTATTTAACTGCTTCTTTTGCTTGTTGAATTTGGAGCTGCTTATAGCTATCAAGACCCTTATGTTGAACAGTCTTTTATATATGTTTTCATAGATTACTCTGATATTGACCCTCTAACTTTATAGTTGATCTGAAGAAGTTTACTTCTTCCTGCACCCAACTGTTATTCAGCTTAAGGTTGTTTAACTTCCATGCCTTTGTGTGAGGCTGAACATTTTTGTTGGAGTTGAGTTCCACTTTTAGTGCCTTGTGGTCTGAGAAGATTCAAGGTAAAATTTCTTTTGATTCTGTTGAGGTTTGTTTTGTGTCCTAGGATATGATCAATTTTGGAGAATGTTCCATGGGACGATGAGAAGAAAATATATTCTTTGTCTTTGGGATGGAGTGTTCTATATACATCTATCAAGCACAGTTGTTCTAGGGTCTCATTTAAATCTCTTATACCTTAGTTTAATTTCTGTTTAGAGAATCTGTCCAGCTCTGAGAGAGTAGTGTTAAAGTCCCCTGTTATCATGGTGTTATAGGATATCATATTGTCAGACTAAGTAAGGTTTGGGAGCATTTAAATTGCGTGCATAAATATTTAGAATTGAAATGTGTTCTTGTATTTTTCCCTTGACCAATATGAAGTGACCATAATTGCCTTTTTTGACTTGAGTTGCTTTAAATCCACATGTATCTGAAAATAAGATTGCAACCCCTCTTTTCTTCTGAATTCCATTTGCCTTAAAAATTGACTTCTAACACTTAACTCTGAGGGTTTTTTTTGTAGGCACTTTATTGCCCTCAGTAGAGTGCTGTGGTGTCACACAGCTCACAGCAACCTCCATCTCCTGGGCTTAGGTGATTTTCTTGCCTCAGCCTCCTGAGTAGCTGGGACTGCAGGCACCTGCCACAACGCCCGGCTATATTTTTGTTTTGCAGTTCAGCTGAGGCCGGGT
This sequence comes from Perodicticus potto, assembly GCA_963574655.1. Lineage (NCBI taxonomy): Eukaryota > Metazoa > Chordata > Mammalia > Primates > Lorisidae > Perodicticus > Perodicticus potto. The sequence goes on along the minus strand of CAUYRH010141658.1, from coordinate 17,054 downwards.
TTGAACCCGCCACCTTTGGTACATGGGGCCAGCACCTTACTCGATGAGCCACAGGCACTGCCCTTAACTCTGAGTTTTAATTTGTCTTTTGATGTGAGGTGTGTTTCCTGCAGACAGCAAATAGATGGCGTGTGTTTTTTAATCCAATCAGCCAATCTATGCCTCTTTAGTGGGAAATTAAAGCCATTGACATTTATTGAGATAATTGATACGTGTGGGAGCATTCTATTCATCGTATTTTGTGAAATCTGAATAAGTTTAAAGTGAAATTGGAAACTAACATTTTTACTTTTATCCACAAGCACATTCATCCCTTATTACTCTCAAGACTTAGCATGTCTCTTTTCCTAGGGAAAAAAAGGAACAGATTCATAGATTAGTCATTGTATTTATCCTCTAGTTCAAGTATTTCCTGAACCTTTTCTAGGAAGGTTGACATTTCTCCCTCAATTAAGGGAGACTTGATGATAGGTAGGAATCTACAATATAATGTCTTGTTCTTGAGTGTGACTAAAATGTACTTCTAACCCAGGAGTGGGGAACCTTTTCATGTTGGAAAGCCACGTTAATTTGGCTATAATCAAATAAGGTCACATTCAAGAAACCTCAATTAGATGTACCTAAAAATGTACATTATTTTATAAAAATGTAACTACTATGTACTAAATCATTTTAGAAAATGAAAACTACTCGTTAATTTTAAAGTTAACTAACCTTTTAATGACCTTGATGTGTCTGCTTTTTGTTGGAAAGCATTTGAATATTTGGTTGCACGTGGAGGTCCACAGTTCAGTAAATCCTCTAGGAGGGTATCTGTCATCTGTGACCTTAAGGGCGTCTTGATTCAGGTTGTGTAGAGAATGTGGATTCACATGGTTGAAAAGCAAGGAAGCATTTTTGGACATGTTGCCGAAGGCGTGGGTATTCTACTACATTTTTCTACATTTCAATTGGATCTTTCTTAGCATAAGACAGTGACTTTAAAATGTCATTTACAGAGAGCTCAATCAATTCTATCTGTTGTTCTTTAGGACCTTGAAGATACTAACTAGGTGAAGTTGAAATACTAATTTGAGTGTGATGTCATGTTTCTTAAAGTTAGTAAAACTTTCATTATATTCTTCAATTAATAGGTTTATAACAGCCAGGTATTCTTCAAATGATTTGCATGTATCATTCTGTTTATCAGTGACCTTTGCTAACTGGGGAAAATGTTCATCTGACATTTCCTTTTGAAGAAGAAGTGTTTTGAAAAAACAGCTTTTTTCAAAATACTTGGAATTTTTGTCACATATCATATGTAGATTTAATTTTAATTTCAAAGAAATACTCAAATTGTTTTGATTTGAAAAGATGTCACACAGAAATGTTGCATTCCTATAGAAATCTTCTTTCAATAATTTACAATGCTGATTCTGTTCTTCATAAAACTTCAGTATTTGTTTTTGCAGAGATAAAATTTTGGCTAACATTTGTCCCTATGATGGCCAACTGCACTCTGTAGAATGATATGGCAAACCTGCACTGACTACCTCATTGTTCCAACTTCAGCATGTTAGGAAGCTGGTGATCCTGTGTTGCATTTGCATGAAGTTGTTAATAATACTTACAACTTGTTGGGAAGTGTCACTTAAAATAGTAGGTTTAGCACAGAGATTTTGCTGATGTCATGAAAGATGTCATGAAAGAGGGCATCTGGTTCTTTTAATACTTTTATTATCTGTGCAATAAACCCTTCATGTTTTCCTGTCATGGAAGGTTCACCATTTGTACATATTTTCACTAAATTTACCAAATTTAGTCCAACTTCATGATATTTAACTTGAAAGTTATTGAAGGTAGCCATTCCCTGTTTTCTGCTTGCAAGAGTACCCAAAGAGAGTAACTCTTTATAGGTAAGAAAATCTTCTGTTATGACCTGAACGAAGCATAAAACCTGTTCTGATTCAGTAGTATCAGTTGATTCATCCGAAGTAATTGAATAATACATATTTTTCTGTTGAAGTGTTGCATGTAGTTGTTCTGTTAAGGTGAAAGCTAATTCATGCTGCTGATCAATTATAGTTCTCCTTGAAAGAAGCAGCTATTTGTATTTTGAAATGTTTTGGGGTCTAAGGATCCTACAACTTCTGCAATGAGTTCTTTTGTAATTGTTACTGAATGGCTTCCTCTTTCCACTGAGTATATAAACTACTTTATAAGTTGCTTCAGTGGCTCGAATTGTCTTTACTTTTGCTTTTCATCTTTTAATTTATGCAGTACAACCTTCTGTGCCTCTCCCTCTAATTTAGAATATTAGAGGTATATAAAGCTGATGAACATTGAATTCCTTTAATGTTAGTATTGCAGTATCTTAGAGCAAGCAAATTATTTCATCTTTAACGAAAACAAAATTGCAATTCCCAATCCTCATGAAAAAAATCTTTTTTCTTCCCTTAGTGTTTTCTTGGTCTTCTTTGACATGATGGGCTATTAAGCAAACAGAATTAAAAAATACTGTTGAGCTGTGGAACTATTCACAAATTCCACTTCAGACAGAAACACAGTGCACCATTGTCAAAAGTTGATAACAGACTGGCATACTTGACCCCCAATAAACTTTTGCCTTCCAGCCTCCTGTAATAATATGGTGCCCATCTGGTGCGGGAAGTTAGAACTATATCATGAGTGTAGCAGCCATCAATTTAACCTTTATGGCTTACTAATGTTCTGATTATGCTGGTCAATCTGGAAGGACTGTTTTGTTCAAACTTATTTTAAAAACATTCATTTTAAAAATAAAATATAAATATAAAAACACGTATTAATAAAAATAAAAGGATTTATTTTATAAAACTTGGATTCAGTCAAAAGACCACATTTAAAGATCTAGAAAGTCACATATGGCCTTAATGCCCTAGGTTACCCATCCTTGTTCTAACCCAGTCTCAAGGTGTGCTACTTATCTTTTTCATTCATTGGTGTTTCTATTTCTTGTGCATACCTGATCAAAATTTGAATATATTTGTAGTCTTATAAGGAAAGGAATATATGATAGCAATAAAAGGAAAAATTTTTTGCTTTTGGTGGCAAGAAAGTGGATGACACAAACTTCCTTGCAGAATGATCACTTTCAAGTAGCTCACTTGTTTAATCTATTCATGAAGGTTTGATAACTAGCTGCGTATGTCAAATCTTCAGCTTCAAACAATATTGCCGTTTGATATCTGAAACATAGATGGCCAGGGAAGTAACTGTTGGAAAACTAGTAAGAATCATTCCATTTATTATTTTATTAAATATGTAGATTAGTTCAGATATATGAACATATGTATAAAGAATATTCTACTTTTTGTGGTAGGGTTTATACCAGTCTGTATAATAGAAAATTTATGCTAGCTGGGCACAGTAGTATGCACCTGTTGTCTAGCTGCTCTGGAGGCTGAGGCAGGAAGATTCCTTGAGCCAGAGATTTTGAGGCTGTAGTGTGTTATGAGAACACCTGTGAATGGCCGCTACACTGCAGCACTCTACTATGGTCAACATAATGAGACATATTCTTGTCTCTTAAGAAAAAAAAAAATGACTGGAAAGAAAATTTGTGCTTAGGAATTTACATTCCTTTTCTATTTAAATCAGTGAAAAAGCTGAATAAAGGTATAGGCAAATTAAGAGCATTTACATAATTTCAGATATATCTATGCAAATCCACACAAGTCCATATGTGGGTGGAAATTGTGGAGAGTTTTTCATCAGTATGCATATCATTTAAAAGTACGAGGGATCCTAGAGAAAATAATTTCCATCCTTAGCATCAAAGATACTTCTTTTCATCTGTTTTTATGTATGTGTATTATATAAATCAAATCTCCTATTCTTCTCATTGCTACAATATGTCACACATTAAATCAAAAGAGAAGTACATCTTTTTGAAATTAAAATAGGAAAGCTAAACAATATGTCATTTATTAAAAAGTAGGTATTTTAATGGTTTTCAAAATTGCAGCCCTATAATTTCCCTTTAGAGCGCTCAAACATTACCCTGCAGTTTCATTTATAGTTTAGTGATCTGTAATTCAATTATTTGAAGAAAGTGATTTAAAATTAACTTAGAAGTTACTTTCCCTTGTGGATAATAGGGACTGCATTTATATATCATCTGTGATTATGATTAATGGCATTCTTTATCATCCCAATGAACTACTATGTTATCAGTCTATTGTATGGTTTCATAATAATAATATGTAGATGAGTAGATATGTGCAATTTTCTATTAAAATCTACTCTTGAGTTGGAGAAGTTTATTTAAAACTCATGTATTAGGAGAGAGGGGCTGAGATGGTGGACTACAAGTAGTCAGCACATGCCACTCTCAAGGAGAGGATCAAAAGTTGCAAGTAGATACCCACCTATGTGGATTGACTCAATGGAGAGAGCCTCGTGATTCATCAGAAAGAGGCAATGGAAGACATTCAGAATGAAGGAGATATGGGGCTGGGGAGAGCCACTTGCCAACATTGGAAGGAGAGTTCCCAGCAAAGAACAGGTGCATTGCAAATCTATCTGCCTTGAACTAGAGAAGAGGTTTCAGATGAGAAAACCAGCAAAGAACTCTGGCAATGTGAAAAACTAAGCTAATTTGACACTCCCAAAGGATCACAACAGATCTGCAGCAGTGGACCCCGACCAAGAGGAAATTGTTGAAATGTCAGAAATGGAATTCAGAATATGGATGGCAAATAAGATGACTGGAATTAAAGAGAAAGTTGAAAGTCAACATAAAGAAGCTAAAAAAAAATTTTCAGGACATGAATAAAAATGAAAAAAGTCACTTAAGAGCTAGCTGACATAAGAAAGGTTATAACAATTTAAAGAAATGAGTTTCTTAGTGAACTTCAGAGTACAGCAGATTAGATCAAGCAGAAGAAAGAATCTCAGAGTTTGATGACAGGGCTTTTTGAATTAACCAAGTCAGTCACAGATGCAGGAAAAAGAATAAAGTAGAATGAACAATCACTCAGAAATATGGGACTATGTAAAGCAAGCCTACATACAAATTATTGGTCTTCCTGAGGGAGAAGAAAAAGTAAAAAGCATGGAAAACTTGTTTAAGGAAATTATTGAAGAAAACTTACCTGGTATTATCAGAGTTTTAGATATTCACATATAAGATGGCCATCAACATTGAGAAGATTCATAGCAAGTAGGACAGGTACAAGACACATAGTCATTAACTTGGCCAAGGTCAAAATGAAGATGACAATTTACAAGCTTTAAGATCAAAGCAAAAACTAACCTACAAAGGAAAACCCATTAAGGCTAATAGCAGACTTCTCAGCAGAGACCTTACAAGCCCAAACAGATTGGAACACCATTTTTTATCTTAAACGGAAGAATAGCCAGCCAAGAATTTTGTATCCTGCAAGACTAAATTTCATAAATGATGGAGAAATAAAAACTTTTCCAGACCAGCAAACACTAGTGGAATTTTTCATTACTAGACCAGCCTTACAGGAAATGCTCAATAATGCACTATTCATGGAACAGCACAATAGATACCCACCAGTGTAAAAACACCCCCAAATTAAAGCTCACAGTTTTTATAAAACAATAACACAAAAGGGAAAACAAAACAGAAAGGTATTATTCAACATCATAAACAGAACCGTATCCCACACATCAATGCTAACACTGAACATGAATGATCTTAATGCTCCAATTTAAAGGCATAGATTGGCAGAATGGATCAAAAATCATTGCCCAAATATATTTTGTCACCACGAAACCCATCTAACTTGCAAAGATGAGCACAGATGCAAGGTAAAGGGATGGAAAAAATATTTTGAGCAAATGGAAGCCAAAAGTAAGCTGGTGTAGCAATTCTCATATCAGATAAAATTAAATCAGTGATGGTAAAAAAAAAAAGACTAAAAAGGTCATTATTAATGTTAAAAGGGGCAATTCAGCAGGAAGAGATAACAGTTATAAATACATATGCACCCAAAACAAGAGCTCCCAGATTCATAAAGCACATTCCACTAGAGCAGTGGTTCTCAGCCTTCCTAATGTATTTTCATTGTTAAAAAGGGGTCGCACCGGCGCCTGTGGCTCAGAGGAGTAGGGCGCCGGCCCCATGTGCCAGAGGTGGTGGGTTCAAACCCAGCCCTGGCCAAAAAATCTGCAAAAAAAAGGGGGGGTCGCAATCCACAGGTTGAGAACCGCTGCACTAGAGCTAAGCAAAGAAATAAACAGTAGCATCATAATTGTTGGGGACTTTTAACACCCCACTGGCAGGAACAAGATAGATCATCTAAGCAGAAAATCAACAAATACTGAACTTAAATGAAATTCTAGACTATATGAACCCAATGGACATTTATCGAATACTACTTGAAAACTGCAGAATATACATTCATCTCATCAGTCTATGGGACATTTTCCAAGATTGATCACATCTTAGGCCATAAAGCAAGTCTTAGCAAATACAGAAAAATCAAAATCATATCATGTATCATCTCAGAACACAGTAGGATAAAACTAAAAATCAATTTTAAGAGAGTCTTCATATCTAAATTCATGTAACAGAAACATTTGTATCATGAATTGCCTTTGCTAACCCTTTCTACCTACTGTGGGTAGGTTATTATCATTTATTTTTATTTTTGCCTTACTCTTCAGCTTTATTGAGATATAATTGAAAAAACGTGTATGTTTACAGTATATACAACATGACTTTGTGATGAATGTATGCATTGTGAAATGATTAAATCAAGCTAATTAACATATCCATCACTTCACATACTTGTTTTTATTTTGAGAACATTTGACAATTTTCAAGTACGTAATACATCATTAACTATAGTCACCAAGATATACGGTCTTTAGAACTTATTTCTGCAGTCTAATTGAAATTTTGTACCCTTAACCAACATCCTTCCATTCCCTTCCCCTCTTCCCCCAAAGAGCTAGCAACCAATATTCTATTTTCTTTTTTCTTTTTCTTTTTTTTTTTGTAGAGACAGAGTCTCACTTTATCACTCTGGGTAGAGTGCCATGTCGCCACACAGCTCACAGCAACCTCCAACTCATGGGCTTAGGTGATTCTCTTGCCTCAGCCTCCCAAGTAGCTGGGACTACAGGTGCCCGCCACAATGCCCGGCTAATTTTTTGTTTTGCAGTTCGGCTGGGGCTGGGCTTGAACCTGCCACCCTCGGTATATGGGGCCGGCACCCCACTCACTGAGCCACAGGCGCCACCGTATTTTCTTTTTTTATGAGTCCAACTTTTTTAGATTCCACAGGTAAGTGAGAGCAAGCAGTCACATGTCTTTCTGTGCCTGGTTTATTTCACTTGGTGTAATGTACTCTAGGCTCATCTATGTTGTGAATGACAGGATTTCCTTCTTTATCAAGGCCAAGTAGTATTTCTTTGTGTATTATATACACAGAAATGTCCATGGACATTTAGTTTGATACTATAACTTGGCTTTTGTGAATAATGTTGCAGTAAATACAGGAGTGTAGTTACCTCTTTGACATTCTGATTTCATTTTCTTTGGATATATACCCAGAAGTAGGATTGCAGGATCATCTGATAGTTCTCTTTTTAATTTTTTTGAGGAATGTCCATACTGTTTTTAATAATGGCTGCGTTAATTTATATTCTACCAACAATATACAGGGTTCCTTTTTCTCTACCTCCTAGTGAACATTTATCTTTTGTCTTTTTGATAACAGCTATTCTAACTGGTATGACTATCTCCTTGTAGTTTTCCTTCACATTTTCCTGATTGTTAATGATGTTGAGTGTTTTTTCATTTGCCTGTTGTCCGTTTATATGTCCTCTTTGGAAAAATATATATTCAGCTTCTTTTACCTATTTTTTAATCTGTTATTTGTTTTCTTATTACTGAGTTATTTGACTTCCTTCCGTATTTTGGATATTAACACCTTAATGAGGTATATGTTTTAGGAATATTTCCTCCTAGTTGGTACATTGTCTCTTTATCTGTTGATTCTTTTGTTGTGCAAATACTTTTAGTTTGATACAATCCCATTTATTCATTTTTGCTTTTGTTGCCTGTGCTTTTGGGGTTAGATCAAAAAGATCATTGTTCAGACCAATGTCAAGAAGCTTTTATCCTACGTTTTCCTCTAGGAGTTTACAGTTTTTGGACTTACATTAAGTCTTTAATCCATTTTGTGTTGATTTTTGTGTATGTTCCATGAGAGGAGTCCAGTTTCTGCATGCGGATATCCAGTTTTGCAACATCCTTACTGTTAGGATACTATTTTGGGGGTGGTAGGGAGACAGAGTCTCACTATGTAGAGTGTCATGGCTTCACAGCTCACAGAAACTCAAACTCTTGGGCTTAAGAGATTGTCTTGCCTCAGTCTCCTGAGTATACAGGCGCCCGCCACAGCATCTGGCTATTTTTTGTTGCAGCTGTCATTGTTGTCTAGCTGGCCTGGGTTGGGTTCATACCCACCAGACTCAGTGTATGTGGCTGGTGCCATAACCATTGTGCTATGGATGCTGAGCCTAGTTAGGTTATTTTTTAATAGGACTTTCATCTTGAGGAGTTCTTTCGCATTCATTTGCCATTTTGTTATGATATAAAATCCTCGGCAATCTAGTTTTACCCTTTTCTGTGAATGATGAAATGTGGGCTGGGTATGGTGGTTGGCTCATGCCTATAATCCTAGTACTTTGGGAGGCCACGTTGGGAGGATTGCTTGAGGCCAGGAGTTTGAGGCTAGTCTGAGCAAAAGTGAGACTTGGTCTCTACAGGAAGTAGAGAAATTAGCTGGGTACGCTGGTAGGTGCCTGTAGTCCCAGCTATTCAGGAGGCTGAGATATTGCTTGAGCCCAGGAGTCTGAGTTGCAGTACAATTTGATGACTTTGTTGCACCCTAGCCCAAGACACAGAGTAAGAGGCTGTCTCAGAAAATAAAAAATGGCAGAATGTGGTTGTTTTTACTGTAGACTAAGGAATGAGACGTATCTGGGAATGAATCTTGTTGCCACCATTTACCGGCTCATGATACCACTGGACTTCTCAGGCTTCTACTTCTCAGCTTACCAAATGGGACCCTTTTAAAAACTACCTTATTGATTGATTGTTTATTTCTGTGATCCACTAATACATTTAAAATGCCTAGCACATTCTTGGCACATAGTAACCTCCCACAAATACTAGTTGTTACTATATTCCCTTACCTTGAACCCTCTGGCAGGCTTTTATCTTCTCCCTGTCTCTGGAGTCATTTATACTGTTTTCTCTGTCTCAACTCTGCTGTTATTCTTTTCATTTGAAATGACCTTTTCTGCCTTTCTCCAAGAGACAGACATTTTATCTGTCTTCCAGCAATTAAGGTGTCTTGTCTTCATGAACCCTCACTTGACCGTTCTGATTCACAGAGATCCTTTCTTTTTGTGGGTTCTTTGTGTGGGCACTGTCAGTTCCATTTATTGTGGATGTCTATGATGCATTGCATTGGGTTTTGTTCTTTATTATTATTAATAAAACTTAAAATTCCAAGGAGTCAAGTGTCCTTTAAATTCTCATATTTTTTTCTTTCTTTCTTTCTTTTTTTTTTTTTTTTTTAGAGACAGAGTCTCACTTTATTGCCCTCTGTAGAGTGCCGTGGCATCACACAGCTCACAGTAACCTCCAACTCCTGGGCTTAGGCAATTCTCTTGCTTCAGCCTCCCAAGTACCTGGGGCTACAGGCGCCGCCACAACGCCCGGCTATTTCTTGTTTTCGCAGTTTGGCGGGGGCCGGGCTTGAATGCACTACCCTCGGTACATGGGGCTGGCGCCCTACTCGCTGAGCCATAGGTGCTGCCCAAATTCTCACATCTTTTTAAGGAGGAGCATGTAGGCATAATTTTGGATTTTATTTTATCTTTTAAAAAAATTTTAAGCCAAGCAGGTTGTATGAACCCATAATCCCTGTTACTTGGGATGCTAAGAGGGGAGGATTATTTAAACCCAGGAGTTCAAGACAAACCTGGGCAACATCAAGAGACCATTATCTCAAAAAAAAAAAAAAAAATTTACACTTTGTGTTATTTACCACTGCTATATGAATTCATGAATACTGAATATACTATTAAATATATTAATTATTAATAATTTTAAAATTATGAGTTTGTAACATACTCATATAGAATTTTTTTTTATCATTTATTTTGGCAAGGTATTTCATAAAAATTTATTATAAAAGTACAATGGACCAGGTGTGGTAGCTTGTACCTGTAATCCCAGCACTATGGCTGACCTGGGAAGATTGCTTGCTATGAGTTTGACAGCAGCCTAGACAACATAGTGAGACAAATTCCTCCCTGCCCACCTTCTCTACAAAAAAATACCCAGGCATAGGAGTGTGTAGTCCCTGTAGTCCAAGCTACTCATTAGGCTGAGGCATGAGGACCCCTTGAGTCTTGGAGTTTGAAGTTACAGTGAACCGTGATCACATCACTTCACCCCAGCATAGGTGATAGAGCAAGACCTTGTCTCTTAAAAAAAATAAATAAGAGGCCAGACACAGTGGCTCACACCTGTAATCCCAGCACATGGAAGGCTGAGGCAGGTGGATTGCCTGAGCTCACAGGTTTGAGACCAGCCCAAGCCAGAACAAGACCCTGTCTATAAGAATAGCCTGGTGTTGTGGTGGGCACCCGTAGTCCCAGCACTTGGGAGGCTGAGGCATGAGAAATGCTTAAGCCCAGGCGTTTGAGCTATGGTTGCTGTGAGCTATGATGCCATGGCACTCTACCAAGGGTGACAAAATGAGACTCTGTCTCAAAAAATAAAAAAAATAAATAAGCCTGATCATTAGATTACATATATGCAAGGCATTGTTTATTTGTTAATAAATGCATGAAATGTATGCATTTAACTAAAATTATTTCTGAGTGCATATTTATAAGAAAAGTTAAATACATTTTTTTCAAAAGTTGAGAACACAGTACAGGCTGGTCGTGGTGGTGTATACCTATAATCCTAGTACTCTGCAAATCTGAGACAGGACGATCACTTGAAGTCAGAAGTTCAAGACCAGTCTGAACAGGAGTAAGACCCTGTCTACTGCAAATAGAAAAATTTGGTGCCAGCTACTAGGGAGGCTGAGACAGGAAGATGCCCAGGGGTTTGAGGTTGCTGTGGCAAGACTGTGTCTCAGAATAAATGAAATGAAATGAAATAAGGAATAAAAAAGAAGTGAGATAAAAGTGAAAATGGAAGTTCCTTGAACATCCCTGGCACCTGGAATACTTCTCTGACCCTGTTTTTTCTCTTGTCCTATCTTTTTTTTTTTTTTTTTTTGAGACAGAGCCTCAAGCTGTCACCCTGGATAGAGTGCTGTGGCATCACAGCTCACAGCAAACTCCAATTCCTGGGCTCAAGTGAGTCTCTTGCCTCTGCCTCCCAAGCAGCTGGGACTACAGCGCCCGCAACAACGCCTGGCCATTTTTTGGTTGCAGCTGTCATTGTTGTTTGGCGGGCCCGGGCTGGATTCGAACCCGCCAGCTCAGTGTACGTGGCTGGCGCCTTAGCCGCTTGAGCCACCGGCGCCGAGCCATCTTGTCCTATCTTATTGCTAGATATTCTTTTGGAAAAAAAAAAATTCCCCTGTTATATTTATGAAAAAGGTATAATATCTGTACTGGTCTGTGGCCTACTTCTTTCACTGACTTCTTTTTATAAAAATGTTTGTTAGTAAGTAGATCCGTGTGCTCATTCTTAATGGTTACCTAGTATGCTAGTATATTAGTTGTTCTATAATTTAATTAACTATTAACCTCTTAATGGATATTCACGTTATTTCTGTTATTTTGCCATTATAATATAAATATGCTTGATCATGTATTTTAGTGTTCTTGGCCAGTTATATTCTTGGGACCTTTGTTAGGAGGGCCTTTTGGTGACTGGGAATACATCCTTTATTTATGCTATGTTTTGTCAGATGGCCTCCATTGCTTTCTATAAAGTTTATACCAGTTTATTCACTTAAGATCAATCTAATTCCTACATTTTTATTAATCATTTAAAATCTTTGCTTGTGATAAGTAAATAATTTCATTGTTGTTTTAATAGTCTTTGTTTTTTGGATTCTGGAAAGGTTGAACACATGTTTTAAAATGTTTATTGGCCATTTGAATTGTTTATTCATTCTATTCCCCTCTTTCATTGGACTGTTCATCTTTTTTTCTTATTAAATTATAAAGACCATTTTTACATTAGGATTATTAACTGTCTGATTTACAAGGTGGTCAGTAAGTCTAGGAACACAAGAAAATATATAATAAATGATTTATATTATGGTTCGTAATCAAAAAGTATCTGTTTGCAGATTTCACCCTTAACATTCTGCAAATACTTCCCTCCTCTCTCTCTGCCTCCCAGTGTGTCATTTATCATTACCTGGATTTAGTGTCATTTGTTGGAGGGACTGTTTAAATTTTTATGTAGTCAAATCAATAGGATTGTTTGATTTTGAGTTTTGGCTTTGGTTTTAGAAAGACTCATGTTATTGAGGAAATGGTCATCCAGATTTTCTCCTACTACATTTCTGATCCTATTTTTATCTTTTGGGTTAACAGTCTGCTTATATTTTCCTCTGCCATGTTTACATTATAAATCCCCAGTAAGAAGCTTGTGCTTCTTGTTAACTTTAAATTGGAAAGAGCACTGCCCTACAAGTCAGAAAACTGGCAGGGTTAAGAAATGTTTGTCCTTTGAAAATACCCTTCATAACTGTTTTCTTATTTTTCCTTATGGGGCGATTTAATATTTTTATTTATTTATTTTTACTGCTAACTCTTTTTAAAAAATTTTATAATATTTCTGGGGTACAGATGTTTTGATTACATGGATTGCTTTTGTGCAGTTTGAGTCCAACTGTAAGTGTGCCCATCATCCAGATAGCACGCATTGTGCCCATTAGGTAGGTGTGAATTTACCTGTCTTCTCCCACCTCCTCCCACCTGCTTGGTTTCTGTTGAGTTTTGCTATCATATGTGCACAGGAATGTTGATTGATTAGTTCTGATTTAATAGCGAGTACATAGAATGTTTTTCCATTCTTGTGATACTTTGCTTAGAAGAAAGGTCTCCAGATCCATCCAAGTTGTTATAGAAGAGGTGTTGATTCCATATCTTTGCGATTGTGAATTGTGCTACAACAAACATTCCAGCACATGTCTTTTTGATAAAGACACATTTTTTTTTCCTTTGGGTAGATACCTAATAGTAGGATTACTGGATTAAATGGTAGGTCTACTTTTAATTCTTTAAGGTATTTCCATGCTATTTTCCACAGAAGTTGTACTAGTTTGCAGTCCCACCAGCTGTGTATAAGTGTTCCTTTCTTTCCCATCCGTGCCAGCATTTGTCAATTTGGGACTTTTTTATGAATGCCATTTTTGCTGGAGTTAGGTGATATCTCATTGTGGTTTTGATTTGCATTTCCCTGAAAATTAGAGATATTAAGCACTGTTTCACATGTTTACTGGCCATTAGTCTATCTTTTTTTGAAAAGCTTCTGTTCATGTCTTTTGCCACTTTTTTTATGAGGTTGTTTACTTTTTTTTTCCTTGCTAGTTTGTTTGAGTTCTTTGTAGATTGTGGATATCAGCCCTTTATTGGATGTGTAACATGCAAATATTTTGTCCCATTCTGTAGGTTGTCTGTTTTCTCGATTGATACTTTCCTTGGCTGTCCAGAAGCTTTTTAATTTAATAAAGATCGATTTATTTATTTTTGCTGTTGTTGTGATTGCCTGTGAAGTCTTCTTAAATTCTTTGCTTATGCTGATATCTATAAGAGTTTTTATAGTCTATTCTTCTAGGATTCTGATAGTTGCATGCCTTAGGTTTAAACCAGTTATCCATTGTGAATTAATTTCTGTGAGTGGTGAAAGTTGCAGGTCCTGTTTTAGTCTTCTATGTGTGGCTATCAAATTTTTCCAGCACCATTTATTAAATAAGGATTTTTTCCCCTCAGTGTATGTTTTTGTCTGCTTTGTCAAAGATCAGATGGCAAGATGAGGATGGTTTTATATCTGGGTTCTCTGATCTGATCCATAGGTCTATGTCTCTGTTTTGGGGCCAATACCTATAGCCTTGTACTATAGCTTGTAAGTGATGCTTCCCTATTTGTTCTTATTGCCTAAGGTTACTTTGGCTATTTGGAGTCTTGTGGTTTCATACGAAGTGTAGAACTATTTTTCCTAGATTAGTGAAAAATAACATTGGCATTTTAATGGGGATTGCATTGACTTTGTACATCACTTTGGATAGTACAAACATTTTAACAATGTTGATTCTGCTGATCCATGAACATAGCATGTTTTTCCATCTGTTTATGTCCTCTGCAATTTCCTTTCTCATTGTTTTGTAGTTCTCCCTATACAGGACTTTCACATCCTTAGTTAAATGTACTCCTAGGTGTTTTATTGTCTTGGTTGCTATTGTAAAAGGTATGGAGTCCTTGATTTGATTCTTAGCTTGACTCTTGTTGGCATATAGGAATGCAGGTGATTTGTGTACATCGATTTTGCAGCCTGAGACTTTGCGGAATTTATTTATCAATTCTGGGGGTGTCTGGGCAGAATCTTTAGCCTTTTGAGTAAGATCATATTGTTAAAGAATGTTATTTTGACCTCTTCTGTCTCCATCTGCATACCCTTGGTTTCCTTCTTTTATCTGATTACTCTAGCTAGGACTTCCAGCCCTGTGTTAAATAGAATTGGTGATAGTGGGTAATCTTTTTAAAATGTTTGATCCTTTAACCCATTCACCATTTGCATAGGGATTAGTGTGAAGTAAGGCTCCAGCTTTATTTTTCAAATGGCCTGCTAGTTGTTCTCTGAAGAGGCCTCTATCTGAAGTTTCAGTGGCTACCAACAGGTTACAAACTCTGGGAAAATCCCCTAACCTCTCTGACACTCAGTTTTCTCACCTGCAAAGTAGGGAGTGAGAATATTTCTTGTTTCAAATTGAAGTCCAGAGTGCAACATCTTTTCTCATTTGGAATAGAACTCTTCCATATGTTATTTGGATAACTAAAGTTTGGGTAAAAAGGATTTGTCTACTTTTACACTGATCATAAATTGAAAAATCACAGACTTGGCTGGGTGCCTGTGGCTCAACGGGCTAAGGCGCCAGCCACGTATACCTGAGCTGGCGGGTTCGAATCCAGCCTGGGCCCGCCAAGCAGTAGTGACGGCTGCAACCAAAAAATGGCCGGGTGTTGTGGTGGGCGCCTGTAGTCCCAGCTACTTGGGAGGCAGAGGCAAGAGACTCGCTTGAGCCCAGGAATTTGAGGTTGCTGTGAGTTATGATGCCACGGCACTCTATCCAGGGTGATAGCTTGAGGCTCTGTCTCAAAAAAAAAAAAAGAAAGAAAAAAAGAAAAATCACAGACTAGAGTTGGGGAGTACATAACTTTTTTTTGGTTCGCAGATATTATTTTAAACTGACTAATATGATGTTTTTTCATATAAAATGCTTTTTATAACAAACTTTGAAATATGACTTGGTCTTAGAAGAAGAAATAGTAATGTTACTTTGTAAAAAAACAATGCAGGAAAAGGCCAACTCAGAAAGAAAACCAAGTACAGATATAGAACATAGTTTTTATTTTGATTTTCTGTTTAAAAACTCTTGTCTTAAAAATGCTTTTTTAGGCTCGGCGCCTATGGCTTAGCGGGCTAAGGCGCCAGCCATGTACACCTGAGCTGGGGTTCGAATCCAGCCCCCGGACCCGCCAAACAACAATGACGGCTGCAACCAAAAAATGGCCGGGCCTTGTGGCGGGCGCCTGTACTCCCAGCTACTAGGGAGGCAGAGGCAGGAGACTCGCTCGAGCCCAGGAATTGGAGGCTGCTGTGAGCTGTGATGCCACAGCACTCTATCCAGGGTGACAGCTTGAGGCTCTGTCTCAAAAAAAAAAAAATGCTTTTTTATTTATTAAGTATAATTCAAGCTTTTATAAAATTATAAAGAATTGAACAGAAGAGAAAATGCGCAGAGTTGTTTTTCAAGATTTTAATAGAATAACATCAGAAAAAGGAAACTGATAAACCTCAGCGTCTGTAGCACAGTGGTTATGGCACAAGCCATGTACACCAAAGTAGGCGGGTTTGAACCTGGCCTGTGCCAGCTAACCAACAATAGCAACTGCAGCACAGAATAGCCGGGCGTTGTGGTGGGTTCCTGTAGTCCTACCTACTTGGGAGGCTGAGGCAGGAGAATCGCTTAAGCCCAAAAGTGTAAGAGTTTGAGATTGCTGTGAGCTGTGGTGCCATGGCTCTCTACTGAGGCCCACATAGTGAGACTCTGTCTCAAGAAAAAAAAAAAAGAAAGAAAGAATATAAAAAAAATTTTAAAAGAAATGGATAAAAATTATTTTTAATGATTTGATAATACAGTTGTTAAAATCAGAGTTAAATAGACCTTATCTGATTTTTATACAAAAAGCAAGTGGCTCTCCAATCTCCTGTTTTCTGTTATTATTTCTTAATAAGATTTAGTCTTGGCCTATGACTTGCCCCTTGTTATATTATTTTCTGTTGACCAGTGAAAAGGTCTTATCATACTAAAAACTATTGTGCCCAGTGTGTGGGAGTCATGAGATAAAGTTGTTTTTTGTTCTCTTTATTTTGGTATAATTAGGTTTTGGAATTTTTGTGTTTGCCTTTCAAAAGGAGATTATTAAATACCACCCCCTGCCCCGAATTCAGAATATGAGATTGGGTTAGGCTTAATTTGCCAGTTGTGAGGCTGCTTGAAATGCTCTGTTTAGCCTCGGGGCCTGTGGCTCAAGTGCCTAAGGCACCAGCCATGTACACCTGAGCTGGCGGGTTTGAATCCAGCCCAGACCGCCAAACAACAATAATGGCTGCAACCAAAAAATGGCCGGGCGTTGTGGTGGGCGCCTGTAGTCCCAGCTACTTGGGAGGCAGAGGCAGGAGACTCGCTTGAGCCCAGGAATTACAGGTTGCTGTGAGCTGTGATGCCACAGCACTCTATCCAGGGTGACAGCTTGAGGCTCTGTCTCAAAAAAAAAAA
>CAUYRH010141656.1:0-39121 GCA_963574655.1 Perodicticus potto | reverse complement strand
TTTGGATATACACCTAGAAGAGGAATTGCAGGATCAAACGGCAGGTCTACATTTAGATCCCTGAGTGTTCTCCAAACTTCCTTCCAAAAGGAATGTACTAGCTTGCATTCCCACCAGCAATGCAGAAGTGTTTCCTTTTCTCCACATCCACACCAACATCTGTAGTTTTGGGATTTTGTGGCGTGGGAGTTAGATGGTATCTCAGAGTGGTTTTGGTTTGCGTGGATGTTTATGAGGTGATGATTTCATGATTTCACCTCCTTTGGATATATGCGCATATATCCAGAAGTTCTATTTTCTAAAAATAGAACTAGGATAGTTCTCTTTTTAATTTCAGGTTAATATGAGGGTATTAACGATTAGATTACAATGTTTGTGTTTGTTGGGTAAGGTCCCTGTTGTCGTTGTGTCCAGCACCCAGGAGGTGTGCCATATACCCTTACATTGTGCCCATTAAGTGGGAGCACGCCCATCCCCTCCCTCCTTTCCTCTCCCCCTCCCACACCTTAAATTAAATTGAATTTTCCTCTTCTGTGTGTATTAGATAGTCTACTGGCTTCATATTAGTATTGAGTACATTGGACACTTGTTTTCCCATTCTTGTAATACTTTACTAAAGAGGATGTTCTTCCCCCCATCCAGGTTAATATAAAAGATGTAGAGCCTCCATCTTTTTAAGAATGAATAGTATTCTATGGCATACATATACCACAGTTTTTTAATCCTTTCATGGCTTGATGGGCACTTGGGTTATTTCCACATCTTGGCAGTTGTAAATTGAGCTGTGATAAACATTCTAGTGCATATGTCCTTATGGTAAAATGTTTTTTTTCTTCTGGGTAGAAGTGGGATTGTGGGGTCAAATAGAAGGTTTACTTTGAGTTTTTTATGGATTCTCCATACTTCTTTCCAAAGAGACTGTATTAGTTTGAGGTCCCACCAACAGTATACAAGTGTTCCCTTCTCTCTACAGCTGTGCCAGCATCTGCAGGTTTGGGACTTTGTGACATGGGCTATTCTCACCAGGGATAGGTAATATCTCAGTGTGATTTTGATTTGCATTTCTATTATGCTTAGGCACATTGAACATTTTTTCATATGTTTGTTACCCATTCATCTGTCTTCTTCAGAGAAGGTTCTGTTCATGTCTCTTGCCAAGTGATGGGATTGTTTACTGTTTTTTTGTTGATTAATTTGAGTTCTCTATAGATTCTAATTATCAACCCTTTGCCAGATTTGTAACATGCAAATATATTTTCACATTCTGAAGGTTGTCAATTTGCTTTGATTGCTGTATCCTTACCTGTGCAGAAGCTTTTAAATTTAATTAAGTCCCATTTGTTTTTGTAGCTGTTATGATTGCCACTGAAGTCTTCTTCATAAAATCTTTCTCCAATCCGACATCCTCAAGAGTTTTTCCCACATTTTCTTCTAAGATTTTTATCATTTAATGTCTTAGATTTAGATCTTTCAGTCATCTGGAGTCAATTTTTGTAAGTAGTGAAAGGTGCAGGTCCTGTTTCAGTCTTGTACATGTGGTTATCCAGTTTTCCCAGCACCATTTATTGAATAGAGATTCTTTTCCCCAGTGTAGGCTCTTGTTTGGTTTATCAAAGATCAGATGGCATCTAGAGGCTGGTTTCTTTCCTTTTTTTTTTTTTTAAGACAAAGTCTCACTATGACACCTCACTAGAGTGCCATGGCATCACAGCTTACAGCAACCTCCAACTCTTGGGCTTAAGCGATTCTATTGCTTCAGCCTCCCAAGTAGCTGGGACTACAGGAGCCTACCATGAAGCCCAGATATTTTTTGTTGCAGTTGTTTACCTGGCCCAGGAAAGGTTCATACCCACCACCTTGGGTGTATGTGGCTGGCATAGACCCAAGGTGTACGCCGGTGCTACGGGCGCCAAGCCAAGAGGCTGGTTTCATCTCTTGGTTTTCTATTCGGTTCTGTATGTCTATGTCTCTATTTTTGTGCCAATCTCATGCCATTTTGATCACTATATACCTGTAATATAACCTACAGTCTGGTCAGGTGAAGCCTCTGGCTTTGTTTTTGAATGGCCTTGGCTATTTTTCTGGTTCCACAAAAAAATGAAGAAGTATTTTTTTTGAGTTCTTCAAGATATGATATTGGTATTTTAATAGGCATTGCATTAAATCTGTAGATTGCTTTGGGTAGTATAGATATTTTAACAATGTTGATTTTCCCAGCCAAGAGCATGGTATAATCTTCCATTATCAAAAGTTTTCTGCTATTTCTTTTCCTAGAGTTTTATAATGCTCTTTGTAGAGGTCCTTCACCTCCCTTGTTAGGTATATTCCCAGTTATTTCATTTTCTTTGAAGTGACTATGAAAGGTATTGTGTCCTTGATAAGCTTCTCAACTTGTCGGTTATTGGCATATACAAACACAATTAAATAAGTGAGGTGAAGGCTATGTTAACCAGTTTGATGTAAACATTCCAAATTGTATGCAAAATCAGCACATTGTACCCCATAAATGCAGTAATATACACAGTTATGATCTAATAAAAAAAAAAGCTACTGATTTGTGGACGCCGATTTTATACCCCGAGATGTTACAGTGTCTTTCGATTATTTCCAGGAGTCTTATGGTTGAGTCTAAAAGGCTGCACTCCAGTATCCAGAAGGCCTCTGTAGCCCCAGGGCCTATTCACTGGTCCAGTTATGCTTTTTCAGATTTTGCTACAGGACAAAAGGAGGTGGCTTTAGGCTCATATTGTCTGATTGTTTACAGTAGACTTACGAAAATGATGCTTTTATCAATAGTTAATGCTTTCCTCTTTCACAATAAAATCACTGCAAACAACTCTATATCTACAACCTGAATTTATTTAACAAAGTTTATTATCTATCTATCTATCTACCTACCTACCTATCTATCTATCTAGCTGTTTGTCTGTCTATTTATCTATGAGGGATTCTTAATAGTTATTTCCTTTGACTTGGTTACCATTATGCCCTATCATCTCACTTTACCTTTAAAAAATATAACCATTCTTCCCAAATTCTCAATATTTATGTAAATAAATGATTAAAAATATAAATTGCAAGTAAAAACAATAACTACTAAGTGATAGTAAGTAATACAATAGTGCTTCCTTGACCATTGCATCACCTGTAACTTACTTTACAATCCTCCACAATCCTGCAGCATAGACAAGGTGAGGTCACCTACCTGTTGCCTGAGTTGAGATACAAGTCGGGCACTCATGGGGCCTCAGCCATGCACGTGCACTTGCCTAAATCAGAAAGGCAGCCCCTTTGCTGAAACAGATATTGCAAGAGCTTCTATCACTTCAATTGTTATCTGAGGCTTGGCTAAATAGAATGCAGATTTGGGTGATATTTGTGTTTTGTTAATAAGCTGGTACATATTTATAAAGCATCTCCATTTGGTGAAATTGAAAGTAATCAAGTAAATGAGGTGAAAGCTATGTTGATTGGTTTGATGTAACCACATCAGGTTGTATATAAAAAAATCAACACATTGTACCCCACATATGGATAAATGTATTCATAATCTATGTGTTTTTGACTTAAAAAAAAACATTTTCATGGAAAAAAAATAAATAAACTAATACAGAACAAGAGTAAAACTACAGAAATTTTAGAAAAAGAAAGTAATCAAAATACAAGGACGGACAATTATGTTTGTGAACCCATTGTAGAAAGACTGTTACCTCATTGCTAAATATCAATCACTATGGTAACCTTCCAGGTACTCCTCCAGCACCTAGTCCACACTTCAACGCAATTTTGGACCTCTTTTTCTGGAATGTCCATCAGACATTCTCTTGGGGTGGCACCTGTGGCTCAAAGAAGTAGGGTGCTAGCCCCATATGTCACAGGTGGTGGGTTCCAACCCAGCCCTGGCCAAAAACTGCAAAAAAAGAAAACTGATTCTCTTATATAATTATAATAAGATAACCACAGTGATAGTAGAAGGTACACATGCACATCAAAAGCATTGGGATTAATGTCAGACTTGAGTAATGAAAAAGACTGGGTATTCTGGTTGCTTACACATTGTCTCATTGTACAGAGGATTTGAGCTGATATATAAAAACACATAAAAATATATCAAAGGTGCTAATAAAATTCTGTCCACAAAAGATATAAATTAAAGTAGAGGGTGAAAATGAAATGGAAGTTTTCCCCACTTGGAATTTAACCATTTCATTCTCTTTCTTTCACTTAATACTGTAACCACTGCTTTCTTCTATTTGCCATTGTAATAAATCTATTTAGTTCTCTTAATACTTTTTGGAATTGCCAAATATTTCAGATATTTTAGAGAGTTTGTTGATAAAGATCCAAATGTGCAGACTGTGTACATTTTTAAATTAATATTCAAAACAATGATGCCCTATTTATTTAGAGCTAATTTAGTAACTGGCTTCTCTCATGCAAACAACCTCTACCCTGAAAGTGGGTGACCGCCCTCCAATACATATTTAAAATTTATAGCAGGTCTATGTGTTCATTATACATAGTGTTGTTTAAATTTTTTAATCTACATAAATGGTGCATTATTTTATTCATAATATTGTATAACTTGCTTTTATTTCTCAACATTAAATTTTAGAAATTCATCTATGCCCAAATAAGTAGAATTAGTGTATTCATTTTAACAACCGTGTACTAGTTAAAATATGCCCCCAATTTATTCACTCATTAACAATGAGTAAGCATTTAGATCGTTTCCATTTTAGTGTTTTAAAAAATGTTCTGGTGAACATCCTTCTGACAGTCCCTAGAAAGGTTTGAGACAGGCTACATGATGCTCCATTATTTCACTGCCAAGAAGCACAGTGTCCAGCGGCCTTGCTGAGTGGCCCCTGAAGGTTTCACCTTCCTGGCTTGTCAGGGTTGCTGGGAGGGCTTCGTTTGTTTCCATCTGTGCAGATTTAAGTTTCTGGATTTTTGTGTATCTTGGTGTCATCTGTGGAGCTGGGAAGAGAGCACTTTCCCAGGATGATTTTCTGTGATTTTTTTTTTTTTTTTTATTGTTGAGGATTCATTGAGGGTAAAATCCTGCTGGATTACCTCGGACTCAGGGAAGCTTTATCCTGATGGCGCCTTGCACTTTGACAGACAAGCAAAAGTGCATCCGTGCTAAGCAGTGTGAAGAAAAGCTGGTCAGATCTGAGGGAGGCCGGTCTAGACACATTTCTGATGTGACATG
The DNA here is from genome assembly GCA_963574655.1 of Perodicticus potto. Lineage (NCBI taxonomy): Eukaryota > Metazoa > Chordata > Mammalia > Primates > Lorisidae > Perodicticus > Perodicticus potto. The sequence goes on along the minus strand of CAUYRH010141656.1, from coordinate 33,906 downwards.
TTACTGGTGATGAAACCTGGCTTCACCCGCTTGACCCAGAGAATAAGCATCAGTGGACAGTGTGGATTCTTTTTCCCAAAGAAAATCTACCAACAAAAACAATGTGGCTCCTGAAGTGTTGGGGAAAAAAACAAAACAAACAAACAACAAAAAAAAACAGTGGCAACTTTCTTCTACAAAAGTGCTATGTTGACTCTTCATCTGGAGGAACAAAGGACTGTCACTGCTCAGTGGATACAACAGTGAGCCTACCAGAAGGAGACTTCAGGAACGGCAGCCACAGATGCGACTGCCCCGACCACCTTGCACCATGACAGCACGTCTGCCCACACAGCTGACGTCCCTGTCCTGGAGTCCACAGAGGTTAACTCATGACTCATCCGCCCTACAGTCCTGACCTGGCCCCGTGTGAGTATTTTCAGTTCCCTACAGTAAAAATTCCACACATACAAGAAGGTTCTTGAGTCCTGAAGAAGCTGTTCATGCCTATGAAAGTGAACTTGCAGCACTTGAAGAAAAGGAGTGGGAAGAATGTTTTTTCTTTTTTAATGGTTTATAAGAATGCAATGGTGTATAGGATGTTATGGTGATTATTTTGAGAAAATTAGTAATCAAAATGATTTTACATTTCTTATTTTTTGTGTGTGTCTCAAAGCTTTAGTGCTATGCCTCCTATACCTTCCTTCCTGTACAATTTAGGGATTTTTCCAAGGTTTATGTCTGGAAGAGAAATAAATAGGTTCTAGGGTATTCTTACTAGAAGTGGTTATGCCATTTCACTCTTCAACCATTAGTAGGGAAATTTCCTATTTCCCTATATCGTAAAGAGAAAATCCTCAAAAGTAGGTAGGGCCAGAACAGGACACAAGTAATGTAAAAAAAGAAGGTCTAGCTGGAGATTGTAAGACGCGCATCAAAGAAGGCCTTTCAGGCTCCTCTGGAGTTCTGGCTTCACCCTGTAAGCAATGGAAAACCTTCAGAATCTTTAGTATGGACTTTTGATAATAGGTAAATATTCTCTTTGCTTCTTTCTTGAATCCTAAGTGAGTTGCTAAAGCTATAGCCCCCCAGACTGCCCATCACCTTGAATATTTATTGATTCAGATCCTAGGAATTGAAGAGCATCCGGTTGAAGGGTGTCAGTGCCCTGAATCCTGCTGTCCATTTGTTAGAGATAACTTGCTGAATGTTCTCTTTCCTCCAACATCTGTCACTTGGAAATCTCATAAGAAATGCTTTATGTCCAAGAGCATGAACAAAAGGGACACGTCCCCTCTCTGGGCCGGTGGAGAAGCTGCCAAGGTAGCCTGAAATTTTCTTTTGAATGAGGGGTGATTGTTCCACAAGGTGCTGATGCTCATGGCTTTGGTGAATCTGATACGATTCAGAAAATACTTTCTCGGTCTCTCTTGCCATCATTGCTTCTTTTTTCAACGCCCAAAGTCACTTGCTGTTCTAGGTAAAGGCAGATCTAACTTCTTCGGAAGCTACATCTCTGACCCTATCTTCTGGCGGCCAGCTAGAAGCAATGGCTGTTTAACAGGACACCTTGGCCGCTTCATCTTCCTGGGGTCCCCAGGTTCGGGGTGCTCCACTGTCCCAGAGACAGTTCCTTGTTTCATTAGAAGGTGAGAGCCAGTGTGAACCTGACAGGGCCAGTCCTTGAAGATGGATCGCGAGTGGCTAATTGGGCCTAAATTTAAAATACAGCCAAGTGGCCATTTGCTGACAAGGATTCACGCACTACTCTGAGTTGCCCCCAAACGCACATCTCTGTTCACCTTTGGGACTGCAGCCCTCCTCTGAATGAGCCAATCAGAGCTCACCTACCTGGAGCAACCAATGTGAACTAAGGGAGTTTAAGTCCTTCATTTCCATAAACAGGCCAGCCTGGGAACCTGAGCAGGAACTTTCTCTACAAAATCCAACCTGTCATTTGTTCTCTGGAAAGCAGCTCCATTTTACTTAGAAGGCTGTGTCTCTCTGGTTGGCAAACTGTTCACTGCAGGGAAGATTTTTTCCTCCAAATTCTTCTTCAGAGAACTTTGTTCACAAAGGAATATTTAGCGCCTTCCTCTCACCAGGCCATAGTCGCAAGTCATACCGGACACAGAACCAACGAAGGCGTGGGGGGGCATAGAAAGTGGGTTACTGCAGCAGCACCCCTGAGAAAGGTGGTGCACACCCAGAGCCGAGTTCTTGCTTTACAAATTCTGTAGCCAGATTCTGTCATTTGCAAATGAAGAAAGACATTTTAAAATAGGAGACAGGAAAATAGCACAGAGCTTAAGCAGGTGTGAGGTGGGGCAGTGGAGCTGCCTCAGTGGTGACTGGACGGGACTCCCTGGGGACGTCGCTGTCCTTGCCGTTCCCCGTGCTGACTGTCGGGGTGAAGTGCGGGTAGTGACTTTTGGAACCATGGGGTTCTGTATGATCCTGGGACCAGAAAGGACCCGCTGAAACGGTCCTCACGGAGATCGGCTCAGCCAGGTTGGGAGTCCTCAGGTCTGGGCCCCCGAGAATCATGGTCGACGGTTCTGACCAGAGCAATCACTTCAACAGGAAGGATGAACTTTTCATCTGAAAGACGGGAAATGCTGCTCTAAACACACAAACAAAACATTTGTCATCCACTACTCATGGTGATGTACTCCGGTTGTGCCAGACCATGCTAGAACTTTCTGGCCTCAGATAGCTTTACCCTGACCCCCACTTCATAGGAAAGAACTGTCCCCGTGACAGATTCATTTTGGTCTTCCAGTTCTAGTGGTCACTTTACTTGTGCTTCCAAATAACTGAACATGCTCTGGACTTTCTTCTGGTCTCTCTCTCTTTTTTTTTTCTGTAGAGACAGAACCTCACTTTATCGCCCTCAGTAGAGTGCCGTGGCATCACACAGCTCACAGCAACCTCCAACTCCTGGGCTTAGGCGATTCTCTTGCCTCAAGAGAAGCTGGGACTATAGGTACCCACCACAACACCTGGCTATTTTTGTTGTTGTTGTTGCAGTTTGGCCAGGGCCGGGTTTGAACCTGCCACCCTCGGTATATGGGGCCGTTGCCCTACCCACTGAGCCACAGGTGCCGCCTGAGCTGTCCCTTAAAGGCAAACACTTGACCCAGACAGGAAGGGTCAGTGCTTTGCTGAGGCTGCGTGCCTTGTCCTTTCTGCGTTCAGTGACACTGGTTTCCCAGTGCCCTGCAGTTTCTTTGCCTGGGTGGAGGCAGTGCCGCCTGCCTCCCATCCACACCAGATGAGGCAAGGTGCCTGACTGAACAGGTTCTGTATGGCACGGAGACATTTGGCCCTAGCAACATGGAGAAAGTACCAGGACCCCCAGCCCCTCTTGACTGTGGTCCTGGGGCCTCTGTGGTCTTCTAAGGGTTAACTGGGGAGAGGTACGTGGGATTCCAGGGCCTGCAGTTGATTTCCAAGAGTCGCTCCTTGCCGAGCCAATGCCAGCACGACATCTGGCGTGCACCTGAGTAAATCCCAGAAGTTTCCTTTCCAGTATTGTATAAATTCTGCACCTTGGCTCACGGCTATTAAACCCACTGTGGTGAGATCTCCAGCAAGCATGGCAGAATTTCCTTCACGAGGGAGAAGCCTCCAAACAGCCGCAGGAAGACATCTCCACCTTCCCCACACCCGAAGCCTCCAGAGACAGCTGCCGTCTTGGTTCCTTCTGCTAGAAATGCCATTTAGCTCACTCACTTTTTTAAAGCAAGCTTTGCATCTGGGTGTGGGCACGCTCTTCCTCTCTCCTGCTGCGTGTTCCCCCTTCTCCTCTCCCAGACTCAGTTTCTCCCTGACAGACACAGCTGTGTGTCCCCTGCCTGGTCCTCTGGAACATTCTGGTCAGCTAGGTCTTGTCCTGCAATGCAGCGTGAGTTAAAATGCAGTCCCTTGGAAGGGCCAGCAACTCACTGCCTCCCCTCTCCCCTTTCGCCGTTGTGCTGCTGAACAAGGTTTTTTGAGGAACTCTTGGCAGAGTTTTCAGCCACAGTCCTGGCCTCTGGCCGCTTCCCCGGAATGGGAGCTACAGCTGGAGTTGCAGCGTATGGAAGGCAAATCGCTTCTGTGAGGTTATTGGCCTCGTGGCCCAGTGGAACAGAGAGAAATAATGGGTCTGCAGGAGGGCGGGCGTGCTGCTCCCGGGCCAACCAAGTGTCTGGGCCTCGTACCCCTGTGTTCTCCGTCCCCACTTTGCGTGCCCTGTCGCTGCGGCCTGCTGGTGACCGCACCACTCCCTTCCACAGCGGTGAGGCTGTGACTGCACCTCTGAGAAGCGCTTTGGTCTTTCGGAACTCATTGTTTTTCTCCGTGGGCTTCCCGGTGTCACAGGGCACTGCTGTCACAGTCTTGCACAGTCCCTCAGACATTCAGACACTGCCCTGGTTTGTTCCCCTCCCCCAAAGCAAACCCTGAGATAAGGACTCTAACGGCAGCACTTGACTTGGGTGCCAACACTAAGAACCACCAGTGGGAAAGGGAGGGAAAGCTTGCAGGGTGGGGAGCGGTCCAGGCTCCGCGTGTGGATGTGGGGGCTCAGTCCCTCTGGTGCTGTGATTGCGCCTCCGAGCAGCGCAGGGCAGGAAAGCCCGTGCATTATCTGATGACCGAGCCTCATTTGGGGCGGGGGGTGCTCTTGAACATGAAATATCTCCCAGCCACCTTAAACTCTGGGCAAAGCTCCCCCCTAGCCAGAGGATGCTTTCAGGCAGCGCCATCCTGGAACCATGTAGGGGGGACTTTCGGTGTGGCCGGAGGGACCCACAACGTCTTCTCCAGATGCGAACTTTCCTGTGTGGCACAGAGAAGCAGAGTCTGGACTGTCTTCTTTGCAGCCTCCCCAAGATATGATGAATTATTTTCACTGAACTTAAAAATTAAGTAAGACAATTAACAGTCTCACACAATGAAGGCACAGATGTAAAACATGAAGATGGCCTCGTGACCTAGTGTTTTCTCAAAGCACTTTTTCAGAATTTTCAACCAAAGCCCTCCTCTCGAGACTTCAGAGGAATCTGGATGTTTACCCCTGACTCTTGGGGGGGTAGCGCCCAAAGTAGCCTGTCATTAGCAAGGCAGTTTTTATAGCTTATTTCTTAAATTATATTCTGGTCCATAATACATTCGTATTTCTTTTAGTAATTTTTAAAACATTTAAATTACCAGTTAAAAAAAGAGATAAAAAGAAAATTCCAAGTCCGTTTTCACTTGTAATTAAACATCCAGCATTTCATCTTTAGTTTGGGTGTTTAATAACAGTTAAAATGCAAACACTAACAGAGCTCCATAGCGTGAGTGTGGTCAGACGCACGCAGAGACGTGTGTGTGTACAATTTCTGAAAGGAGGGAGCTCACAGGTGCTCTCCTCTGGTCCACATGTCTGCCTTTCCTAGTCCTGGCCCCCAAACCCCTGTCAGCCAACCTTCCCTCAGCTCTGACGCCACCACTGCTGAAGTTCACCTTGGAATCTCCCGTTTCCCCCTCTAGTCTTTTCTAAGGCCTGTGTTATGCTGGCTTAGACTGTGCACCCCAACCAGATCATGAGACAAGGATGCTAAAGCAAGTAGTTTGTTTGGGAGCTGATCGCAGGCAAGTTTGCTCAGACTTTCCTAAAGCTGTATCACGCCTTCCTGTCTCTGCCCCTCTGAGAAGCAGACTCTCATGCAGCTCTCCTACCCTGCATGGGCTTACTGACTGGTTTCCTTGGCCCAGCCTGAGTCTCTGACCTTGGGATGACTCTGGGGTGCTGCAGGAAAAACTCACCCCAAGGCCAGAGACTTGGGCTGGGCCAGAAAACTCACTTTGTTTGGGGCAGCGCCTGTGGCTCAGTGAGTAGGACGCCAGCCCCACATACTGAGGGTGGCAGGTTCAAATCCAGCCCCGGCCAAACTGCAACAAAAATATAGCTGGGCATTGTGGCAGGCGCCTGTGGTCCCAGCTTCTCAGGAGGCTGAGATGAGAGAATAGCCTAAGCCCAGGAGTTGGCGATTGCTGTGAGCTGTGAAGCCACAGCACTCTACCGAGGGCAGCAAAGTGAGTTTCTATCTCTTTAAAAAAAAAAAAAAGAAAGAAAAAACAACTCACTTTGTTTGGAAGGACACTCTTTTTCTTATATAGGACTGGAGGTCACTTGGTTCTGATTTCTCTGGGTACATTTCCACCTTGTCATCATTTTTCAGAACTTTCTCACACTTCTGGTCTCCCTGTAGCCTCCTCCCTGCTCCCCAGAGACTAGTTTGCTGAGTGGCTGGTGGGGAGACATTGTGTTGGGGGTGTCAGAGTTAGCTGGAGGTAAAGAATGTTCTAAGTTAGTGTATTTAGGGTCAAGCAGACACTGGGGGTGACAGTCAGTACTGGGGAAGAAGCTGGCTGAGTAGTTGTCTTGCCTTCCACAAACCTTAGCATCAAGAAAGCCAAGAACCCAGTTCAAGGCTCTGTCAAAGATGGACTTCACTGGTGACACCCCTGGTTACATTATAATTAGAAAAACACAAGTAGATTAAGTGTAGAGTCAGAACAGGAAAAACTTGTTCTAAGGAGAGAGAAAAATGTGAGGAGATTGTTGTTATTAGGGCCAATATAAATAGGAGCCCAACTGCACAGTTAGTGAAAATTTCATCATCAACATTATCTTTCCAGAGAGAAACAGAGAGTGTAAGGAGGCACAAGTGGAGATTTTGAGGGGATGCAGGTGAACCCCTGAAGTGGCAGGCAAGAAGTCGGCCGTGGCCGTCAGGGCTGTGCCTGCAGTAGAGGTGGGCACAGCCCTGCTGATTCCCAGCCCAGCGGCCCGGTGTGGATCAGGGAAGATAGTCAGCCATGGCTGTTGGGGCTCTGTGTGAATAGCTCTGCTGATTCCCAGCCCAGTCGCCCAGCATGGATGAGGGAAGAAGTTGGCTGTGGCCGTCGGGGCTGTGCCTGCAGCAGAGGTGTGCACAGCTGTTGATTTCCAGCCCAGCGGCCCGGCGTGGATCAGGGAAGGTAGTCAGCCATGGCCTTTGGGGCTCTGTATGCACAGCCCTGCTGTTTCCCAACCCAGCCGCCCAGCGTGGATGGAGGCTTCATTGGGTCCAGATCGTCAGTCACACTTGTCTCAGGCGTGTGCTCTTTGTAATGCTGCTCAGAGAGCTCAGCGGCCCTGCTGTTCTCTTTAGTGGGAATAGAGGAAAAAATGAAAGTTAACTGGAGGAAGTACGCCCAACCTGACTTGTGCCATTGAAGCTCCCTGTGCTCAGGAGGGTGGGAGTGTTGGACAGTGACCACACTGCCGTGCAGGGCCAGGCACCCTTCAAGATGGCAGGACTTAGACTTCTGGGAAAATGAAAAGGCTCCCGTGTTTCCTGGGGCAGAGGGCAGACTCCCCTGAGATTTCAGTAGTGAGGGCACTGCCTTCTCTCCCCACCTGTCAGCAGCAAAGCTGGAGACAGAGCACACTGGCTCTTCTGGGAATGGCGACCTGCCTGAGGACCTCTGAGCTATGCTTACCCTCCTGGGGCCAGTGAGGGACTGAGGCCGAGTGTGACAGACGAGCACCTGCGCTCAGCGAAGCACACATGGTCCCGTGCAGCTTGTGACCCCACAGGACTAAGGCCAGGCTGGACCTCACAGAAACCACTCCGTGCCTCAGTTTCCCCTTCTCCAGCCTGGCCCCACTCCCTTCCAGCACGTCCCCTGAGAATCCCCAAATCAATCACTTGCAGAATCTCCACCTTAGATTTTCCTTCCAGGGAACCCAACTTAAGTCAACTTCATGAGGAAGGACTAGAGTTCTTTTAGACCACCGTGGCCCTTTCATACAGTGCCTGTGGGTCTTGACCCACAGGTTGAGAACCGCTGTTTTAGAGGTGCCAAGGTGGGCCCCATCTTTCTGGCATTCCGGAATTTCCGTAAGTCTTTGAAAGGTCCTCATGCCCTGAATGTTCCAGGTTGGAGGCACAGGTAGGCACGGGAAATGGGATCTGCCTCCTTCTGGCTGAGATGAGGCCTTTGTCTCCCAGCCAGTAGGGTGGAAAAGTGAAACTAATTTTTCGTTCTTGGTGACTGCACCATCCCCACAATGTTAGTTTGCAGCTGTGTTCGGGGCTGTGTGGCATCGGGACACTGGCTCGGCGGCACCTACCATTTTCCAGCTGTGAGGCTTCCTCCCACTCTCAGGGGAGATGTTTTTGCTTTCACTCCAATGTTTTAAAGACGAAGAGATGACACCAATGATTACAGCTCTGCTTTCTTTATTTGATTCTAAAAATAACAACTATCTTCTTTTATGTTTTATTCAAAACTGGCCCACAAATTCTCAAGGATGCATCTCCTTTTAATGTGTATTCATTCAGGATCCCCAAAAGCAACAGCAGAAAAGATAAGCATTTTGACATATGTTATTTTTAAATTCTTAAGATCTGAGAAGTTAAAAGCAAAGCATGCCCAAGAACAAATGAAAACATGTGAAGTCAAAATGTGCCTCCTGGCCTCTGAGTCTTTGCTGAGGCAGAGTTTGCTCCCTGGAAGCCTGTTCACCCTTTCACCAAAGCATCTTCCGGGCCAAGACTCCCAAGAAACACCATCTGGTCATTCCAGCCCCAAACATTCCCTCCTTGACTGATTAATATTGCATATTTTTATTTAATGACATCACATCAGGAAAGGGGCTGAGACTGTTGGGATCGTGTCGCAGAGCCAGGTTCACGCCTGCCCCTGATGTCCTGTGACCGTGTAGGACATGTCTGGATTACCTGGGCCACCGCTGCTTCTTCAGTTGCATGACGCTGCCCGGTTTACAAAGCCGTGAAGGATTAAGTGAGGCCTTAGCTCTGTGGAGCCCAGCAGAGTGGGGTCCTCCTTGCCTTCCTTATGTGTGACACATTATATCTCAAGCCTTTACCCCTGTGCCGCAGCTCACAAGTGCATTGCAGGTGCTCCTGAGTACAGAGGCGAAGCGTGAGTGGTGCCGGCCCAGCAACCAGCCCAGGACAAGAGTGGGGGAGTCAGACAGGGAAGGAGCTTCCAGAGAGTCAGCAGGCAAGTTACTACTGTGGGTCATTAGCTTTGTGCCATGAGAAACTCCGGGAAATGATAGGAGACATGTGCCTCAGATGCCTGGGGGCCACCAATGCACCAGCCCCCATCAGAGGCCTCCAGCCTAGAGGCCATTAACGCACCAGCCCCCATCAGTCAAGGGCTTTCCTAGGACACTTCCAGCCTGCTCTGTTCTCAGGCAGAGTCATCATCCAAGTCCCCAGGAAAAGACCCAAGTAAAGAGATGGACAGCGCCCTAAGGCGGTCAGACCCAGAGCATTTACTAGCAGCATTTGCTACAGGGGCCTGTATTGGACAAAAGAGTCAGTGATCAGGACTGTCCTTAAAACAAAAAGTTCGAGTGTAAATACTAACATTGGTGTAATATGTAGGGCTAGTTGTAGACTGCTTTAGCTAAAAAGAGGGAGGAAATTCTCAACGCTGCATTAAAGATCTTATTTAAATCTAGCTGGGAGACTTCTTTAAAAGCCCAGTTAGCTTGAGGACAAAGAGTGCGGACACAGGAAAGTGGCTGTGTGTATACGTACGTTCACGTCATGAGCCCATTTCCAAAGCTCTCTGCGGAGGGCTGGGGAAGAAACCAGTCAGACTGAGTGGTTACTGGGCAGGAGAGGGAGGGACACCGTGAGGACATGGATAAAGATGAAACGGCGACTCCTGGCGCAGGTGAAGTGGATGGTCGGAGGAGACAGCATTGGCCTGAGAGCCAATGCCTGGGAATTACGGAGAAGTGTCCAGCATGGGGGCGGGGAACACCTGGAAAAGACAGGGTATGAGAGGCCCTGTGGCAGGAGGGGTGTGGACAGAGGCCAGCGGGAGAGCTCCTGACTGCAGGGGTTTGGGGGCGCGACTTTGGCTGAGTCATCTGGCTTCTCTGTATCTGAACTGTGAAAAATAGTGCCTACTAAGCAGCTGCTCCATCTAAAAGAAACTTCTGGAATGATGGAGATAACCACACTCGTGCTGTCCAGTACTGTAGTCTCTGGCTACCTCTGACCATGGAGCACGTAAAATGCATCTACTGAGACTGAGATTTGGGATGTCACATGTTATTGAACTTCAATTAATTTAAGTTGAAACAGTTGCAAGTGACTAGTGGCTGCCATATTGGAGAGTGTTACTTTAAATGGTGGTTTTAGGACTAAACTGAATTCATCTCTGTGTCTAAAATGTCAGGCACAGAACAATGCCCCGTCCTCCTTGGCCAGGGCTGAGATCCAGGGATCACCAGTCAGGTCTCTGTATCCAAGACCAGTTTAACACCACCGTCAACAGGAGTGTGTGTGGTTTCAGTGTGGCTTGCTCAGACGTCCCCACTGGCAGCCATGACGTTTCTTGGCGTTTCTGCAGTACCGTGATTGACTTGGCCAGCTGAAGACAAAACCCAGGTGGCAGCCGCTAACCACAGCATATGTCAAGGGAACATGACACATTTCAGTCTTACCACAAACGTGGCAAGGCCAGTCTCCTCGGCTGCAGAGGCAGGCTCAGCAGATGACCCAAAAGACAAGAAGAAAAGCCCCGTTTAAAGAATAACAATCAGTGGCTGAAAACTATTAAGCTCACTCTCCTGGTTCAAAGGGATTGGAAATGGCAATTTGTCAGGCAACTGTTGTCACTTTAGACACCCCCAGTGCTCTCTTTGAAGCCCTTGATTGGGTACAGGAGGCAATGCCAGATTCTTCTAAGAACAGGATTTCCACAGTTGAACACATTTATGTCCCAGTAATTATGACTCTTCCCAAATTTACTCAGCACAAGGCAAAAGAGTGCAAGTTTGAGAAAATAAGCATGAGGCCCCGGGTGGCCTGGGTGGCTGTGCACAAAGCCCGAAGGCCGGTTAGTGGATATCAGTGGTCACTTGATTATACCGGCCAGTTGCTAGGAGAAGCCCCCCTGCTGGCCAGGGAGAGACAGAGCATCACAGACCAAGAGCCTCTTCTTCTGCCTGTTTCATCCGACAATGAGCCGAATTGCAACTCAAGATGGGTGGTTTCTGGGAAAGAACAGGCAACTGAGAAGTACAACCTAACTCACACACGCAGTGTTATCTCTTCAGTGAGCAGAAGTGGGATTCAATTGTTTTTGAAAATAGACACAAAGGCCAGTGTGCCCCTATGAAGTGGCAGGTGCAAGGGGAGATGGGTGCAGAGGAGAATGAGGGGGGAGAAGGAGCACTGAGAACTGAGGTGGCCATGGAGCCCTTCCTTCTGGAAATGCCTGGAGGGCAGAGAGAACGTGATAAGCACTTTTGTGAAGTGAAGCACTTTTGCCTGAGGAACAACTATTTGCAAATCAGTTTGCTATTTGTGCACTCTGGAGAGCCTAGTTATCTCATATGAGGAGCTTGTCCTGGGTGCAGGCAGAGTTGGGTGTGCAAGGTGAAATCACCTAAAGCGTGGCCTCTCCTAAGCCTCACACAGGAAGGTCACACCACAAATGGTCTGAGGCAGAAAGGGGCAGAAACCATCATCAGAAGCCACCCTTCCCAAACTTCTAAGAGCCCTATAAGCAGAGCAAGAGCAGCGTCCTAGGTAGAAAGAGGGGGGGTGATACTGACGGCACAGATGGGAGCCTAGGGGTCCTCAGGAGAGGGCAGTGGGGTGGACGCCCTCCCAGTCCTCGCAAGGCATCCATGCTCAATAACTAGAGGGAAGTCGCAACAGGAGGAAAAACCCATGATGTTGGTGTGCAACACGTGGGGATGGGACCAGGTGCGAGGTTGAGGGGAGCACTTGACCAAGGCAAGGTCAACATATGGGGAATGGTGAAGCCAGGAAAGGTCCTGGAGGACAGGATGGGAAGACGTCCCAGTTGTGTCTGTTGCAGAGGTAACATGGTCTGGATGTTTGCCTGCTCAGCGTCTCACACTGGGATGTGAGGCCCTGGTGGAGGTGGGTCTGCTGGGAGGTGTGTGGCCACAGGGGCAGACCCCTCAAGGACAGCCTTGTGCCGTTCCCATGGGAGTGAGTGCAGTGCATTCTCTCCCCTGGTCCCTGCTTCCCTCGGGAGTGAGTGCAGTGCATTCTCTCCCCTGGTCCCTGCTTCCCACAGGAGAGAGTGCAGTGCATTCTTCCTCCTGTTTCCTGCTAGAACCAGCTGTTCCAAAGATCCTGGCACCCCACCACCACCTTGTCCCTTGTCTTGCATGTGACTCAGGGCTCCCCGTCACCTTCCATCGTGAGAGAAGCTCCTCCTGGCCCTCCCCAGAAGCAGATGCTGCCACCACACTTCTTTACAGCCTGCAGAACTGTGAGCCAAACACAACTCTTTTCAGTATAAATTACCCAGCTTTGGGTGTTTCCTTAGACAACAGGTATAGACGCCCACGTACAGGCAGCCAGGACACAATGTATGTGGGCAAAAGCACATACACACAGCAGAGGTCCAAGTTCAAAGCCCACCCAGGGGTTGCCATTCAGTTTGTGATGTTACATGTTGGCCTGACAAGGCGATGCCACGGAGACCACATGAGCCTTTGTGCCGACTGATCTATCTCACAGACTCAAACAACATTCACTTTCCCTCCGTAAACCCAGAGGAAACTAACCCTGTGTAAGATTCTACATAAATTACTCAGACAAAAGAAAATGAATAATTATATGTATAGGCAGCAGAAATCTCACGACCTCCACCTTAAATGCAATTAGCAGGCTGGAAAGGCATGGAGAAGAAAGGCTATAAGACAAGTTCGTTGGTCTGAATTTCTGAAAAAATTGTGCCTTCCAAGTAGGAAAAGGTGATGGGAAAATATTTCTCCTGGAGTTTTTATCATCACTCTTCTAGGCAGGAACATTGCCAAGAGCTTGAGTTGGTGAGGTCCAAATCAGGCTTTTGCAGAAATTTGAAGGTGGCAAAGTTAAATGCTAACTGTGTAGCCCTAAGTCCATCTCCAAAGACATCTGCAAGCATTGTCAGTCAAAGGGAAACATAGTCACTTCACCCAAGTTAAAGTCAGGAAGGCTTCGCCAGCCAGTGAAGAAGGCGTCATTCTAAGTCACCTAGGGTTGAGTACCTCTGATCCGAAATGCTTGGGACCAAAAGTTTTTCTAATTTTGGATTTTTCAGATCTTGAAGTGTTTGCATTAGTATCCACCTGTTGAGCATACCAGATCTGAAAATTTGAAATCCAAAATGCTCCAAAGAACATTTTTATTGAACATCATGTAAGCACCAAAAAAGGTTCCGATTTTAGAGCCTTTTGGATTTTTGAACCGGGATGCTCAACTTGTATTATCGTTTTTTAATTGTGGTAAAATACATTATCACATAAAACTTGTCATCTTAGCCATTTTTAAGTGTACAGCTCAGTGGTGTTAAGGACTTCCACATTCTGTGTAACCGCCACCAGCATCAACTTCTTGCAAAACGGAAAATTCCTATCTGTTAAACAATTCTTCACTTCTTCTTTCTCTCAGATCTTGGAAACCCCTATTCTACTTTCTGTTTCCATGAACTTGCCTTCTCTGAGTGCCTCACCAGGGTGGAATCACAATGTATTTGTCATCTGACTTATTTAACTGAGCACAATGTATTCAAGGTTCATCCATGTTTTTACATATGTCAGAATTTCCTTCCTTTAAGGCTGAATAATATTCCATTATATGTATAAACCACATTTTTGTACATCCATTCCTATTTCCATGGGCCCTTGGTTTGCTTCTACCTCTGGGCTGTCCTGAATTATGCTGCTACAATTAATTGCAATTACAATTAATAAAAAAAATATGTGTATATCTTTGGGAACTTACTCTCTATTCTTTTGAGTATATACCCAGAAGTAGAATTGCTAGATTATATGGTATTTTCATTTTTAATGTTTAGGAACCATCATACTGTTTTCTGCAATGACTGCACCATTTTATATTCTTACCAACGGTGCACAGAAGTCCCCCTTGCTCTTTTCTGTTTTCTTTCTTCCTTTCCTTTTTTGACAATAATCATCCTGATGCATGTGAGAAGTTTTCAATCATTCACTGACTCATTCTTTCACAGACTTACCTACATATCGGAATCACACCTGTTAATTAGTGCCCTTTGATTATACCTTTACAACCAGTTACTAATTCAAATCATGTCTAGATTTTGTATATTTACATATATTCTAAACAGAGAAGGAAGAGAATTAAAAGTAAATAAATAAGATGATTCCTGATGGAGCTAGATCAGGACAACATCTCAGGGAGGGTCTGAAAAGAGTGGCGAGAGTTTCACATTCAATGGTTCCTGCTGAGGAGGTCGTTTTGGGAACAGCATAAGGACAAGTGTTCCAGGAGAGGGAACAGCACAGGCAAAACCCTCCTGGAGGAGAAACCGTGGCTGTCTGCCCTCTGTTTAGCATGAATTTCCAGACTCCTTGTTGACTTTCAGCAGGATATTCCTGTTCAGGGCATTTTTGACCACAAGGGCTGGGGCTCACACGCAGGATGGGGTCTCATGCTTACATTTACACACGTGCACATAGCTATCCTGCGGCACGACTTGCTGGGCACATGTGACCAGTGTGGAGCTATGGGACACAGAGCAGGATGGCACAGATGGCCTCAAAGCCGGGCAGCCCGGGTTGAATTCCAGCTCAGCCAAGGGATATCTGTGTGGTGTTGGGTGCATACTCATTTTCTCTGTGCTTTGTCCTCATCTATAAAACAGAGATAATGATAATACGTCTCAAAGGCTTATCATTATGATTAAATGATTGTTTTTGTTTTTGCAATTTTTGGCCGACCTGGGTTTGAGCCTGCCACCTCTGGCATATGGGGCCAGCGCCCTGCTTTTTTGAGCCACAGGTGCAGCCCTAAATGATTGATTATATAAGCAATGTGCCTGACATATTAAGCACTGCCCGAGATTTAGATTTTTCTATGACGTGCTTTCCACTGAGCTATCAGGATAGATATTGCTGTGTCTATACTCACAGGGGAACTAAAAGACTTGGAAGATAGTTTCTTTTCACCCTGCCTGAATTCCCTCCACCTCATCCCCCAGGTGGTCTTCCAGATCTTGACACTCCAACAACGGTGAGTTTATTGCAACCTGGGGAAAGCTTTATGTCTCTTGGAAAAATCTTTCATACATTGAATGGAAACCTACATCTTTGTAGTTTTTTCTTCCTTGGTCAGATTCTATCTCAGATGGCTGCACCAAAAAGAAAAAAAAAATCTGGTTTTTCAGTAGAGTGTTTCAAGAACTTCGGATGATGACTGAAGTCCCCTGAATCTTTCCTTCTCCAGGCCAAATGCCTCCTGAGGTCTGGCTCTGAGCACCTTGCACTCCTTGGGCAGCTGCCTCTCAACTTGCTCCACTGATTTTATGCCACTTAAACTGCGGAGCTGAGGATCGAGCAGAATTCTGCAGGTGTGGTTTGTGAGGTCAGAGTGGAGTGAACCCATGACCTTCTTCATTCATGAACCGACTGTTCTCTTAAGGTAACAGGATCCTGATGGCTCACATGGGGCCACCTTATCTGGGGATTCCTCTCAAAGGTCTCATGGTGAACAAGCAATGTCAAGAGTTCTTCAGAAATTGGCTTCTGAGCCACTTCTTGTTTCACCTTTTGTATGTTGCATTGTTGACAATTGAGTCCTAAATGCAAGCAAAGACGAGTTCATTTATTTAGCACTTATTCCTGCTAATCCTTTGAAGCAACTTCTTTTTGAATCCTAATTTTGTTAGATAGTTTCATCAATAATGCACAGTAAATCCCTGAGTTACAAACATCTGACTGACAACAGGATTCACACTCATACAGTATTACGGTAATAGGTACCCTAACCCTAACCTGTTCAGAATTACATACAAATTCAACTTAAGAACAAACCTTCAGAATCTATCTTGTTTGTAGCCTGGGTACTGCCTGTACTGCCTCATTAGATAAACTGAAAAAGGCATCCCTGGAATTTTTTATCTAATTTACTAACAAAACATGTAAAGTAAAAGGACAAAGTTCAGAGCCCCAAGACGCACTGTTGGAGTCACCCATTTAGACCGATGACACTCCATCAATAGAATGTCTGGGACAGTTGCTCAACTAGTTACCAATCCAGACAATTGTGATTGGATCCTTTATCCATTTCTGGTTATTTTCTCAAATGTTTCATGACATGTCCTGTCCACTATCTAACTGTGTTCTAGCAGGTGACATAGCCTAGAGCCTCTTGGTCATTAGGTGGAAACGCTTTCTTCACCAGTGGACAAAAGGGAATTGTTGAACTATTGCCAAAGAGCAGAGCAGGGCCAGGAATTCTGCTGCAGAAGACAAAGTACACAACTCTCATCTGGTGTCCACCAAGCTCTACCCAACCACAGAGGGTCTCTAACTTAGTGACCCAACCACAGAGGGTCTCTAACTTAGTGAGTCAAGCTTCAGAATCCCCTGGAGGGCTTGCCAGAGACTTTTGAGGTCCCAACTCCAGAGTTTCTGATTCTGTATGTGCTGGTGGTGCCTGATAATTTGCATTTCTAACAAGTCCCCAGGTGGGGAGGGTACTGCTCACCAGGAAGGCCGCACTTTGAGAACCACAGCCTTACACAAACTTTTCTTCCTGCTACTCCATTTGGAAAGTGGTAAGCAAAGAGAGTGAGGTGGGCCTCTAATTAAGTTCACTCCTTTGAGACTTTTCAAATCGGAAATCTCTCTAGTAGATGACTTTTTTAAAAAAGCAAACGTTTATTGAGTAGTTCTTACTGCTATAATTATATTTGATCAAAAAGGCCTCCAGTTGCTATCTTTTCTTATTAGAATTGTGTTTTGTTTTTTTTTTTACTAATTGTGAAATAGATCCTATTGATTGATTTAGGTGCTGGCAAGAAGAGAGCAGTCTTCTCCAATCTTTGGCCAAAGTTTCCCTGCAACGTAATGACCACTACATGGTTTAATCCAGTATTCTTTAAAACAAGAAATCAGGTTCAGTGTGAAATTGCTATTTCTCAGTGAACTCATGCTAGCATCTTATGATCACAGATCCCTTTGAAAAGGAAAGTAGAGTAGTAATGTCTTCCAGAGTCTCGCTGTGACAGACATTTTAGGTGTTTGTTCCCTTAACTCTGCAGCAAAATAAAATTTGAGGAATTCCATATTCTCTACACCATCCATCAAGTTTGCACCTTCGTTTTCCCACAGAAAGCTGGTGCCTGTGCTCCTCCTCCGACTCCTGTCAAATCCTCAGGGGCCCCTTACCATGAATCATGCTCCTCTTGGGACTTGCCAGCACACCTCGCCTCCATACGTCCTTGTTCCAGAGGCAGGTGACGTCCCTTTGTCTAAGAATCTCCATGGGCCCAGCCCCATTCCCTAGAGCCTCAGGAACTGCCCACTCTGGAGAGTGAGCGACTATGAAAGCCCTGGTGGTCTCCCAGACCTCAGGAATTGCCCACTCTGGAGAGTGAGCAACTATGATGGCCCTGGTGGTCTCCAGCTGATGTCCATGGCCACATGTGTGAGCTTATGTTGGGAGAAGGAGAAAAAAGAGGCTGACAAACACAGACAGATCCAGAGAACAGATGATGCCGGACAGTGTCCTGACTGGGGTTTCCCTGGCAAGGGCCGGCTTGGGGATTTGCTCCATTATACAAGATCCCACCCTAGAAAGACACCTTGCGAGGGCGGACACTGCTCCCCACAAGTCCTGCACCCCGTCCCAGTGGCCCTCTCTCTCCCCTGAACACAATGGTCTTGTTCCTTCTTCCTGGAACGCTCTTACCCCAGAAATCTACAACACGGAAGTCTGTATCCAAAGACCTCTTCTCAGTGAGATTTTTCCTGAATATTTTATCTAATTGAAACTGTTCCCACTTCAACCCTTGCAATCCCTCTTTCTTGCTCATTTTTCTCCATAGCATGTGCTAATATTGGAAATGCTATTGATTCTACCGGCTTTATATTGTTTATTGTCTGTCCTCTCCTTTCGTCCACTTGTTCCATCCCCATATCCTGCGCACTTGGAACAGTGTTTGGTGAGCAGGGAACACTCACCAGGAGTTACTGAGCAAGTGGATGAATGAATGAAATGGAAGAAAGAAGCGGAAAAGGGAAAGTGTAGGTGGAGACCCTGCATGCTTTCTTACCAGCAGACGGCATCTCAGCAAGGATATGTTTGTCTTATTGCAATCCATATCTGCGCACCCCATCAAAGGCCTAGGGTACCCCTAGAGTCACTACTACAACCGTTTAAGGGCATCTAGTCTAGGTAGCCTCAGAAGACTACTAAGCTTTTCAATTTCAGAGTCTGTGAACACTTCTGTAGCTTTCCCTCAGACAAGGACTATTTCTCCTTCCTCATCAGCCATCGTAAGGTAGAATCAGGCCTTCTGCCTAACATAAAGAGATTCCCTAAAATTCTGGACGGCTTTGGAAAACTTCTGTTGGAAAACCAGGTCAGTTGTTACAATGTCATGTGATCAGTAAGAATGTAATTCAATTCATAATAGCCCAATTCATGGAAGAAACCCAAGTGCCCATCGATCCATGGATGGATTAATAAATTGTGGTATATGTATACCATGGAATACTATGCAGCCTTAAAAAAGAAGCCTTTACCTCTTTTATGTTTATATGGAGGGACCTGGAACATATTCTCCTGAGTAAAATGTCTCAAGAATGGAGGGAAAAGTATCCAATGTACTCAGTACTTCTATGAAACCTACTTATATTTACTCACACTTTCTTATGAAAGATAGATCACTATAGTCCAGGATGAAGGAGAGAAATGGAGTGGGAAGGGAGGGGAGGGGGAAAGTTTGACAGAGGGAAGGTAAAAGGCAGGACTACACCTATAGAGCATGTGACAAGGGTACAAGTCAAATCTGTCAAGTGTAGAACATAGATGTTTTGGTACAATAATCAAATAAATGAGGGTAAAGCTATGTTGATTGATTTGATCTAACCATGTCAGACTGTATAAAAAAAATCACATTGTACCCCACATATGCATGAAGGTATTCATGATCTATGTGTATTTGACTTAATAAAAAAAACATGATTTGAGGATTATAAATATTATATATTTAAAGCACCAAGCCCATTGCCTGCCACAAGGAAGTCATTCTGCAAGTAGAAGTTATTCCTATATGTACTGATATTAAAACTACCAGACTGCAGCAAACATGTAAGAATTCTTGCCCCACTCGTAGTATATTACATTGTATTTTGTTCTTTTTTGAATTTTGTGAATGAATAGATTACAGTTTTTTTTTTCAGGAATGGGTTTATGCATCTTCCAAAGAACCTGCATACAGGATGAGCTTGAAATAGGTATTCACCTGCTTTGTTGATTTCCACATTCTTAGTGAGAGCTTAGTTTGCTCACAGTAAATAAAGATCAATTTAAAAGGGCTTAGATTTCTCTTGCCTCAGCATATCAGAAAAACATCTGACCACTAGGTGGCAGCAACATGCAGGGAAGGACGAGGAAGTTGGGACTCACTTGTGGAAAAGTTAGCTGTTAAGTGCAGCCTGGGTGTCAGCTTCCTGGGTGCTGTTACTGGCCCGAGTTATTTCCTGTCATCAGGAATGCATTTCTTAGGTAAAGTTCAAGTTGTACTTGAGCCCTTCACCTAGGGCGCACGCTGAACACCCTGACGTTGTGTGCATTAGGTGAGAACCCGCCAAAATGAAAACAATGTCACTTAAACATTTGTGCCCTCATATTAATCTGAAATAATAAAAAAAGGATGCATTTTAGCTGATGTCAGTGAAGCAGAGTCGTGGTTTTCCTCTTCACCAACTCAACAGGAGTGTCAGCCTGCCGTTTGAGAATTTCAAATCTTTTTCATAAAAGATGTTAATGAAGAATGTATTTCAACAGCGCTCCTGGTGGTACTTGGAAGTACTGCACAGACAGACTTATCCACAGGTTACCCGTTTCAGCAGCAGCATCACGAGCCCCTGGAATAGCACTTTTTACATATGTATTGCCATCATTCTCCAGATCGAGTTATAATTCTCTATGGAGATAATTATTTAACCAAACACAACACAAAGTATAGAACGAGCTGGGATTTTAAAAGATTTTATGTTGAAGTCAATTCAGATTTAAAGAAAAGTTGCAGACAAAGTCCACGGGATTCTCATATATGTTCTTGGTAAGGCTCTTTTGCCTCTCTCTGTAATGGTCGGCACCGGTCCTCACACAGTTAAATGAATGATTTAATAACAGTGACACTGGAAAATATTTTCCCTCTAGAAGGATTATGCGGGATGGTCTCTTAAGCTTTGGCAGCTACACCCAATAGTATCAACTCTATGGTTTACCAACAAAAGAAATTTATTTTTCCTGCTACTGGAGGCTGGAAGTTCAACCTCACAGCGCTGTGATGATTGAGCTCTGCAACCCTCTTCCAGGTCACAGACATCTGACATCTCCTTGTATCATCACACAGAGAATAAATTGAATTAGTTCTCTGGCCTCTTATAGGGACATTAATCCCATTTCATGGAAACTTTACCCTCGTGACTTAATTACCTCCCAGAAGCACTACCTGCAAATACCGTCACTTTGGGGATTAGATATCAATTTCTAAATTGGGGTGGGCAGGTGGGGACACAAACATTCAGGTCTTAATAGACAGTTTTAAGAACATGTCAATACCCAGATGAAACTTTTCCAGTCTAATCACTGTGCAAAAGACCTGACCCTAACATGAAAATGATTTTTTAGTACTTTGAATTTGTTACCATTTGAAAACTCCTTTCTCTCCCCCTTTTAAAAGCACTCAATGGGCAGCTCCTGTGGCTAATCAAGTAGGGCGCCAGCCCCATATACTGAAGGTGGCGGGTTCAAACCTGGCCTCAGCCAAACTGCAAAAAAAAATCCCAGAAAAATAGCTGGGCATTGTGGCAGGTGCCTGTAGTCCCAGCTACTCGGGAGGCTGAGGCCCTAAGAACCCCTAAGCCCAGGAGTTGGAGGTTTCTGTGAGCTGTGTGACGCCACAGCACTCTACCGAGGGCGATAAAGTGAGACTCTGTCTCTACAAAAAAACAAAAAGCACTCAATGGGCCTTTTGCTAATGACCCATTGAGCCGTCAAGAAAGGGAAGATTAAAAGCACTGCTTTTGTGTGAAGTGGCAGCATTTTGTGTTGTTTTACAATCAGTGGTTTAACAAGATGTTCTTGGGGACTAAGGGTGAAGGCACTGAGTGGAGGGGGAGGTCCTGGAAGTGTTCCCCAAATGGTACACTGTGACACTGCCTAAGAAACTCTCAAAAAAAATTTAATAAACTCTCAAAAAAAATTAATAAACTCTCAAAAAAATTAATTTTTGTTTATAAAAACCCCCCACCTTTTTATACTTTGCTGTTTGCATTTTATTCCCACTTTTCAAACAATTTTTACATGTCTGCTATTTTGGATAAGCTTCATTGCCATATTAAATAAAATAGGCATTGTTCTATGGATTTTATAGATTTGACAGATGATGGAGGTGGCAATTAGATTGAATATGTGAAAATTAAATAAGTATGGAAATTTAAATAGTTTGAAATTCACTGGTCAAGCTTCTCTTCCTTGTTCCATAGAAATATAATGCGTGCTGGGCTGAAGAAAACAAGTTCTTGTAAGAGGCATTGAGCAGCATTTAATCTGAAGGGAAGCAGCTGAAAGACAATGTCTTCCAATTTTTAATGTGAGGTAAAATGATTCCAATTATCCTGGTGGGGTGGTCCTTTATAAATAACTCTTAAGCCCTAGAGATGTGAAGAATTTATGTTTGTCCACATTCACAGCAAACCCCATGAAACAGGGCTCTTTCAGTCTCAAAGGAAAGAAAATCCAGGCCACTCTGATTTTAACATTAAAGGAATTGTATTGGCTTCTACTTTATCTAAGTACAAATATGGGAATGACCTCGGGAGAGACTTAACCTGGATATTCAAACTATATTCCTCAGCCCCTGTTTCTCTTCCTGCCTTTAGTCCAGCTTCTGCGGTGTTGACATCCTCCTCAAGATCCCCTTGTCCTTGTTCCTTCCCACCCCACTTCCAAGAGAGCTTTGATCTCTCACCTTATGGTAGCAAAGTGGGTGCAGTGGTTCCGAGTATTAAACATCACATGACATCCTTTAAGGGCAGAGAGAGATGTTCTTCTGGTAGATTTCAAGCAAATGCTCTTTCTTTGGCCTGAATTGGGTATACTGGGTATAACTGGGTATTAGGACTACATCTCAAACTATACAGAGCAGGAAATAAGATGTGACGATTATCTTTAAGCCAACCAGTGCAGTTCTTATAGCTAGGAGGGAGTTAGTCCTTGCCATGCTCCATGCTGGCTAGCCATGGCAGGATGGAGTCTCCATAGTCTTTTGGCAAAAGGAGTGAAATAGATGCTGGGTAGCAACCCATAAATTATATCACCTTCCCTGTGCCCCTGTTTGGAGGCCTCCTCAACTTAATAGTCAATTAATACTTTCTTATAGTGACTCATCCGTTTGTCTTCTCTCTTTGAATCAGAGTATTTTGAGTCAGACTTAAAATAATGGAATTTTTATGTAATATCAAGACCTTTTATCAGGACTCCTACCTGTGATGACTTTCAGATGCAATATTGGCTAACCATGAGACTTAACCACCTTAAAAATCCTCTGAGTCAAAGATTCTTCAACAGCAAAAGTAATGGGTCCTCTGCTGCTCAAGCTTTGAGGGACTGATAGCTGGGTAAAGTAGCCAGCAGACAATTAATTCTCTTTTCTTTGATGAATCAACTAAACAGGTAGCCCAGATGCCATAGGGTTTGGTTTTAAATACATTTTTTTTTAGGGAGCACGCTGTCCACCTGAGCCAGTTATCCTCAATAAGTTTCTCAATCTGATAAGGTCATGAGAGGGTTATAAGTTCCTCTGCAGGAATAAAACCACCACCTACCACCTCTGGCCCGGACAGAACAGGAGGGAGGATGGTCTTTGCCTAAGAATTCACCTGATTCCTCACCAGTGATAATTTCAATAGTTTCAATGTGCTTTCGTACAGTGAAGAGCGTGCCCATTAAGAGACTCAGTGTTCTGTATTACATTTATTTCTTGGAACCTTCAAGTCAGAGGGGAGATTTCTAAAAACTAAGGTATGGAGAAAAATAACTAAAAATGCTGTTTATAGTAGGGGAAAGTCCTAACTCTAAAGCAGTAGCTCTCAATTAGGGAATATTTTTCTCCTTAGGATATTTTTGGCAATGTCTATAGTCTTTTTTTTTTTTTTTTTTTTTTTTTTTTGTGGTCACAAACGCAGAGTGGCAGGTGGTACCGGTATCTAGTGTTCACTGATTATTTTAGCAAATTTTGTGAAGTCTTTCATTATTATGGATTACAAATACAATATTAAAACTAGCTTCTTATAGAAGAAAGCATATGTTTTTATTTGTATTTATTTAGGGACAAGTGCTGTTGTGTTACATGGAGATACTGCGTAGTGGTGAAGTCTGTACTTTTACAATAACAATCACCCAGTGCACTTTGTACACACTCCAGAATTCTCATCCCTCACCCCTACCACCCTGAGTCTCCAGTGTCTATGATTCCACACTCTACGTCCATTTGTAAATAAGAATACATGATCTTTGACTTAACCGAGAAAGCAAAAACGTGATAGCATTTTGTTAGAACTTTCTCTTTTTTTAAATTATTTTTCATTTCAATTTAATATGAGTGCACAAATATTTAGGTTACATTGTTCTCTCTTCCAAGGTCAAGTTCCATTTGTAAAAGAGCCCCTCACCCAGGGGGCGTGTCCTACACCTTCACAGCGTGCATATTGGGTGAGATCCCGTCTCATGCCCCCCCTTCTGCCAAACGTCTTCCCCACTCCCACTTCCCTCTACCCCAGAATTAGACTGTGTTAGTATTTTATTGTTCAAATGAGCATGTAACTGTTTATATATTGATTTCATATTAGCATGGAGTACATTGGATATTTATCTTTCCATTCTTGCAAGACTTAATGAAGAAGAATGTATTTCAGCTCTATCCAGGTAAATGTAAAAGATGTAAAGGCTCCAACATTTTTTTTTTTTTGAGGTTTTTGGCCAGGGCTGGGTTTGAACCCGCCACCTCTGGCATATGGGGCCAGTGCCCTACTCCTTTGAGCCACAGGCTCCCTAGCCTCCATCTTTTTAATGGCATAATAGTATTCCATGGGATATATACACCAGTTTGTTGATCCATATTTTGTTAGAACTTTCTTCCAGTTTTAAGTCTGGTCTATTTAACCTCAAGACATCAGTTGCTTTGGTCTTTAAATTCTAATTCTGGGTACAGATTCTTTAAAGTTCTGTTAATGGCTAATTTCTCATTAGCTGTAAATTTTCATTTTTTTCCTCTATCTGGGAGGATGTTTCAGGGCAGTGTGTATGTGTGTGTATGTGTGTTCTCTCCCACAAGTGTGTGAAGGCATGGGAGGGAGGAGAAGAGAGAGAGTAGAGAGTTGTCAAGGAAAACTTTAGTACAGCGGTTCTCAATCTGTGGGCCACGACCCATAGGAACTGTATTAAAGGGCCACAGCATTAGGAAGGTTGAGAACCACTGCTTTAGTAGAAAGGGTTGTTTTAACACAGTGACTCATGCCTGTAATCATGGCATTTTGGGAAGCAAAGGTGGAGGATTGCTTGAGGCCAGCCTGAGCAAGAATAAGATCCTATTATTGCTACAAAAAATAGAAAAATTAGCCAAGTGTGGTGTATTTGCTTGTTCTTTTAGTGTCATCTATTTGGGAGGCTGAGGCAGGAGGATCAGTTGTGCCCAGGAGTGTGAGGTTGCAGTGACCTATCATGATGCTACTGTGCTCTAGCCTGGGCACCAGAGAGAGACTCTGAAAACAAAACAAAACAAAACAGCAAAGAAAGGTTCAAGTTATCCTCTTAATAGTCTGGACGTGTCTATTCTGTGGAAACAT
This sequence comes from Perodicticus potto, assembly GCA_963574655.1. Classification (NCBI taxonomy): domain Eukaryota; kingdom Metazoa; phylum Chordata; class Mammalia; order Primates; family Lorisidae; genus Perodicticus; species Perodicticus potto. The sequence goes on along the minus strand of CAUYRH010141656.1, from coordinate 8,990 downwards.
GAAGAGTTATATTCAGAAAAGTTAGAGAAAGCAGGAGCACAAAATTCTCCAATGTGATATACTGAAATACTCCTCCAAACAAACAGATCTATGGACTGATGTGACTTGCCTGAAAGAATGGCCCTAAAATAAGAACGGGGTGAAAACATGTGGGATACTTGCCTAATTTCAGTAGTTGTTCTACATTCTGTAATATATTCTAAGTGGAAGGCATCCCTACTGCAAAACAGCAAGTCTGCACTTCCTAAACAAAGTTAAATTTATGCGTCTGTTTCTTTTTGTTTTTTGGAGACAGAGTCTTATTATATCACACTCGGTAGAGTGCTGTGACGTCACAGCTCACAGCAACCTCAAGCTCTTGGGCTTAAGCGATTCTGTTGCCTCAGCCTGCCACATAGCCAGGATTACAGGCACCTGCTACAATGCCTGGCTATTTTGGGGGGGTTGTAGTTGTCATCGCTGTTTGGCAGGCCTGGGCTGGGTTCAAACCTGCCAGCTCCTGTGTATGTGGCTGGCGCCCTAGCCGCTGAGCTACAGGTGCTGAGCCTGTGTGTCTGTTTATGAAAAATTTTAAAACCAGCTGCTAACACTCCTTGGAGACTTGATAAATTTTCCTCAAAAGTATAGGATTGACTCTCTCCTGTTTCTTAATTCTATCAGACCCTCCAGACCCAAATCTAGTCTCATTTTCTTCAAGAATCGTCCACAGTACAAAGAGGAAAATTAAAAATCATCTTATCTGGCTGTATTATTTTACACGCGGAGAAAAGTGAGAGGGATTAATTGGATTGTCTAAGGTTACACGGTCATGCTGCTCTGAGGCCAGAAACCGAATCTTCAAGTCCAAGTTTCCTCCGCTTCCCTGACTTCCTTACTGCCTGTAGTGAACTTCTCAGGCTTTGAAAATTACTAATAAATATAGTTCAGGAATATAGTGTTCTAGGAAATGAAACAAATGTTCTAGCATCAGTTCAGTAGCCTAGCCATGAAATAGGAGGTTTGCTGGAGACAATGCTTCCCTTTGCCCTGGCTGGTTAGTTTGAGGGGGTGATGGTGGCTATTACAATGAGATTAGAACAAACTTTTCAGCATTATTATAGCTATTAGAGTAGTTTACCTTTGGTGGCAGGAACCAATGTATATTCCAGAAAGCTGATTTTGAAACTGAGTCTACAGATGGACTTCAGGGGATCATAACCCCCACCTGACAATATGCAGAATTGTCTTGTCTTTTGCATTTATCTAGAGGTACATTCTACAGCCTTCCTCAGATTTTTCTAAGGTTTTATGAACCAAAAACGAGTTAAATACCACTAAAGGAAGTGAATCCTCTTATAAAACTCAAGTTAATCGTTTTATGTTTAGTATTTCCAGCCTCTCCTTCTGGCTTCATTAGCAATTCTGTTCCCCTCACCCCTTCCCATTTCAGACATTCAGTGTTACCATGGTCTTTGTTTTTTGCTCTTCAAAGCCTATCTTCAAGAACAAAATAATTCCTCAAAACTCTTTCTTCCTAACCGAGGTGCACGCGGCCCATGAATGAAACATACTTTCCTCTCTTCTGCTTAGTTGAGTGACTGCGTCCTGCTTGGCTGACCAGAGGATGTCTTCAGCGTCCTTTGCCCTTTGTCATCCTCTCCTGTAGACCAACTTTAATGATTGCAGGTGGAGTATAGTTCTTTTCTTGTCTTTGGCAATTTAACCTTCTCGAGACACGGAGCTTTGAGGAGCTGGAGGGGTAGAGAAAATGTGTTCACCGTGCTGTGGCAGGTGGCAGGAGGCAGCTCGAGGTGGAGTAGGAGGGGGGATGTTGTCACAGTTCCAGTGTCTAGTGTAGAAATCACCAAATATCCTGGCAGGAGATGAGAGAGAAACCAGAGCTTGGTTTTATAGGTAAGGAAACAGCCAAGCAAATAAAGAGAATCTGCTGGAAAGAAACCCAAATGTATCTGAATATGGTTCCAAAAAGAAAAAGGAGGCAGGGTCAGACTCAGTAAGTTGGGGAGAGGTTAATAAAACAGTTTATAGAACTAGGCACAGGACTTAAGGAAACCTGTAAAGGTCCCGGCTTGACCGTGAAGTTGGTATGTGTAGGGAACATCTGGACATGCCACCAGACACAGTTCACACATTAAAAAGTTTCTGGAAGGTCTCTGTCATTGCTTAATTGGTGCAGTTAAACACACAACCCTCCCCCGCCCCTCACCATTTTTGGTAGAAACTGCTCTTAATGTCTCAAAAATCACAAAGTTGCACACAACATAGTGAAATATACTTTAAAATTCGTTATTTCAACTTGGAATTGCAGACTGTTGCCAGAGATTCTCATTCGTGACTACATTGATGCTTGTATATGCTTTGCTGTCTTTCTATTTTGTCAAAAGAGATCCCGTGCAACTGAATACAAGCTTTTGACCCAAGTTGTCAAAGATCCTATCTGGACTAGCAAAAGCCTTCACTTTAAGAAAGGACTTGAGCTGAACTAGACAGACCCAGAAATGACAGCGCAGATTATAAGGAGCGTGTAGAAAACACCAGGTAATTTTAAAAGCTGTGCGTCTATCTCCAGATGGTGAAAGTGTGTACCTACTTGTCCTATGTGGGTATTCTCTGCAACATTGTTCAGGATAGGAAAATGCTGGAAGGCATTCCAACAAAAGACATCAGTTCAATTGTTGTATATTCATAAAATGGATATGCAAATGATAAAATGCTTCCAAACTCTATTACCATAGGAGGTTTTTGCAACAAATACAAATGATCTCATTTTGGAAAAATTAATATGACATGTAGATGCATAGAAAATTTGTCTAAAAAAATATACTCAGGTGTCAGTTTATTTCTGGTTTAGAAAACAAACTGGAGGCTTCTGGTTGGAACCTTTAATTTTTTTTATTTTTTTCTTATTGGTACTTTATATTTTTCCATACTCAATATGTGTTAACCTTATAATAAAGAGAAAACATTTTCAGGAAGGGTATTTGGTCTTATATGTCAGAAGTCAAGGAAAGTCATGCCCCCTGCATAAGAAAAAAAAGGTTTTTTTTGTTGCAGTTTGGCCAGGGTGGAATTTGAACTCACCACCCTTGGTATATGGGGCCAGTGTCCTACTCACTGAGCCACAGGCACTGCCCTATAAGAAAATTTTTACATTTGGAATATAACGAAGGAAATGCTAAGCAGTGAAAACAACTCAAGTAAAATATTGAACTAATTTTCTCTTCCTCAGCAAAACCTTTGGTAACACCATCAGCATTATCAGTTTTTAAATCTTTGCCAAATTGATGGGTAAGATAAGTGTTTATATTCACATTTGTATCTTTAAGCAGTCTGGAATGAGTGTATCAGGAAGGAATTCCTTTTGCATACAGTTGTTTAGTGGATCTATTAATTGGTAAACCTGCTAATTAATGCCATTTATGAAGCACCTGTGGCTTCCCCCTCCGATGTGAGATTATGACCTTATCATACACTAAACACTTAGACATATTCATTTCCATTTCCGGACTTTCTATCCTATTCCACTGATCTATGCCTGCCCAAGACTTTAAAATTTTGTAGTTTCATGATTGATTATAACATCTTGTAAAAAAAATATATATCCTAACTTTGTCTTACTTTATTGTTGGCTAACATAAAGAACTACTCACGATCACCTCTGGCCAGTGATTCATTAGGAAATGTACATTTTAAGGGCTACACCTGTGGCTCAAGGAGTAGGGTGCCAGGCCGATATACTGGAGATGGTGGGTTCAAACCCAGCCCCGGCCAAAAACTGCAACGACAACAAAAAGATGAAAAAGGAAATGTACATTTTAGTCATTTGAGAGCTCCCGCAATTCTCCGTAATCTTCACAGAAAACACAGAGCACAAATTTTCCAATTTCTGCCTTCTTATGCTTTCGTGTACTTCCTTCTAGGACTGGACCTTTTTCCTTTCAAGAGTCTTGCCAACTTGGCTCATCTTTCCAAATGGGAACTGCCTATTTGGGACAGTAGTTTTGTGTACTCTTATCTCAAAATTTCTCTGTGCTTTCTATAGTAATTTGTCCCCATCCTCTTGCTATCTCTTCCAGAATTTTCTCTGTGCCTCTGGGATGACCGTTTCATTGTTTCCCAAAGCTGCCTGGTTTTCAGTATCACTTCATCTCGTTTGACTATATCAGTATAACATGTACGCATGGCCTTTTACTAGACGACCCTCCTTCTACCCCCTGCTACCAGTGACAGGCCTGGGATGTGGAGTTCAGTTTCTCTAAGTTTCCCACCGCCATGGACATATTTTGTACAAACACCTCGTTTCCTATGAAGCCAGGCAACCCTCTACATTTGCTGACCCTCCACGTTCACACAGAATTTACCACTCATTTCACAGGTTTCTTAACCCTTAGCACTTGCCATCATTTCAGCTGATGACAAATATCCTGTAATCTATAGAAAATGCTTCCCAGCAGCATTTATTCTCTTTCTTCCTAAGCCACTCACACATGGCTTCCCTCCTCACCTGTTGAGCACATTGAAATTCTCCAGCTTTGAAGCTTAAATTTTAAAAAGTTTTTGATTTCTTATTTATTTTCTTTTTCTTTCCTTTTTTTAATTAAATCATAGCTGTGTACATTAATGCAATCATGGGGTACAATGTGCTGGTTTCATATACAATCTGAAATAGTTTCATCAAACTAGTTAACATGCCTTCATGGCATTTTCTTAGTTATCGTGTTAAGACATTTATATTCTACATTTAGTAAGTTTCACCTGTACCCTTCTAAGATGCACCGTAGGTGTGGCCCCATCGATTACCCTCCTGCCACCCACCCCCCCATCCCCTCCCGACCCTTGGTCCTTGCCCCATATTCTTGTACTATAATTGGATTATAGCCTTCATATGAAAGCTATAGATTAGTTTCATAGTCTTATTTATTTTCTTAAAGTAAATAACATTCATTTTAGAGAACTTTTAAAGACATAATATATAAACGAAGAACATACAGATCACCGGTAAGCTTATATTACTGATAATTGGCAAGTGATCTGTAACCATATGTCTTTTCATGTATCTATGTATTATCAATAGTATATCAGAAATATGAAGCTATCTCTTCATATTTCACCTTCTACATTCACTAACACACACTAACACATATATACTCATATAGTTATACACAAGTAATTTTTTTTTATGTGTGTGTACAGTAGCAACCGGAGCCTGTTCTGGCTCAGACTGCTGGGAATAAGTATATGCTCTGGAAAAATGGCTGTGTGGGTGAATTTAAAAGTTACGATGTTGTGGGGCGGCGCCTGTGGCTCAGTGAGTAGGCAACCAGTCCCATATACCGATGGTGGCAGGTTCAAACCCAGCCCTGGCCAAACTGCAACAACAACAAAAATAGCTGGGCATTGTGGCGGACGCCTGTAGTCCCAGCTACTCGGGAGGCTGAGGCAAGAGAATCGCCTAAGCCCAAGAGCTTGAGTTGCTGTGAGCTGTGACTCCATGGCACTCTACTGAGGGCAACAAAGTGAGACTCTGTCTCTAAAAAAAAAAAAAAAGAAAGAAAGAGAAAGTTACGAAGTCATGACCCAATGCTATTTGATCAAGAAGCACACAGTTTTAGCCACTTTATCTCTCTTAGTCTAAACTAAACAGCTGTTTAATTGCACATAGCTCTTGGCTAATAACCACCAGTCTGGCCAGCTGTGGTTCTACCTCACAACATCCACGTCGCTCTGTGTTCCTTAGAACTCCAAAGGATCGGAAAGAGTGTCTGTAGCAGAAACACCAGATCCTTAAGCTTACATGGTCATCTTACTCAAATGCTCCCCTGCGTGCTTGTTCAGTACAGAAGTTTCCTTTGCCTCTGTCTTCATGTGAATATATTTCCTCACTATGCCTTTCTCCTCTTGTTTATAGAGATTTTTCTTAAAGAAAAACGAAGCATATCAAATAAAAAAAAAAAGCGTACCAAAAAATAAAAACGATTCTTCTTAAAGAAAAATGGAAGTAACCTATGCCTCCTAAATTGTTTTATTGTAACAGGTATGCTTCATTTTTATTTGTATTTATTTTGTGTTTTTTTTGCAACTTCAGAGCAGTGTTCTATTGCCTTAGCTCTGGATAGATTTTCATGGTCTTCCAGATGGTTATTTTACTATGTATTCAACGTGGATCAAGTGAGTTCTGTTGTTGCCTAGCACACACATTGGCAGAAATGCCACTATCGACTTATCTATTCAAACATCCCGCATGCCTCGTGCGTCCCTCATCTAGCCTCCACCACTCACTCTTGGCAGCCTATTTTGCTCTTATTCATGGAGAACATACGTTCCACAGTCTGCATTCTTCTTCATGCCACCCCAATATTTTTAGGTGATTCTATATAAGTCATCACCATAATCTGTCATGCTACTCTAATCCAGTCACCTGCTTTCTTAGTCCCACTCATCTCAAGCACAGGGAGGGAACATTAGCTCTACCTCTCCACTCTGTAATTTTCATCCTTTTTTAGACTCTTTTCTTTCAGCTATAAATGACCAGTATTATCTTGGGGGGCAAAACCAGCCTGCTTTTTTTCCTTTCTTTCAAATGACAGGCTCTATAAACAATGTATTTTTATTCATAGTCTCTGCTCAACTCTGTCTTCACCTCTCCACCGAAACCACCGATGACAGAGGCATCAGTGACCGTCCCATTACCAAGTCCAAAGACCACTTGTTAGTTACCATCAATTACTTCTTGGGGGAATATCTGGTGTGGCTGACGACTTTATTTATTTAGGAATTTTCTTCCGCAATGCTAGCTTCCTGGTTGTCGGACATTCTGGCTCATTCTGCTACCTCTCCAAGGCTTAGGTTCCCTTTCTGTTATTCATTGAATGTGAGCACCTGTCACAAGCTGGGTTACACCGAGGGGTTCATTTCTAGTCCCTGCCCTGTAAACTATAAACATGGCTAGCGGGAGAAGAATGGTAATTTTCTCACTGTTGGGGAAAACATTTGCACAACCATTTTGATGATTTTTTTCCTCTGTTAGGACTTAACTGGTAGAAAGCGGGATGTGTTAAGCTGCAGGTGGAATGATAGATCCAAGACACCCTTTGTATTAATCAGGGTGTTCCAGAGAAACAGAACCAACACCTCTTCAATACATATCTAGTAATTGGGGCGTGAGGGGTTATTGGCTGATTATAAAATGCAAACTTAAGCAAGAAAGTAAAACCTTATGTAAATGTAGTACTTGAAAGGTGATAACAAAATCTCTTGATTTTCTTTTGTAAAAATGTATTTACTGAGCTGAAAGCAAATAGCTTTCTTTCCCTTGTGCAACACAATCTACCAGTACTTAACCCCGGGTGGGAATATAATTAGTTAGAATGAGAAACTCTGTGATTTTTAAATTGGTTTTGCTCTTAAAAGTCATGGTTTTTTATCTCTTTTTCTGAATGTTAAGAGTACATGACTTGTGGTTCTAAGGCTCTGCTTATTTTTTAAGAGTGATCCCCCTTTAACCATTAATTCAGTGCACATTCATTCATTCTGTAGCTACTATTTTCTAATTACCTTGTTAGGGTTTCGGGGATTTGGTGATAACTAACTTAAACATAAGTCTTAAAGAAGATGTCAGTGTAGGGGAAGGAAAGCCTTATCTTCATGATTTTGGAAAAGATTTGTTTTTTAATGTTTATTTTTAGGTAAATGTTAAAGAACAAAAGGAATACTCCTACTTAAAAATTAAGAAATACAGAAAGAGAAGAGGCAAACACAAAACGCCACTCAGAATATTTTGGATTTTTTTTCTATTTTTGTTTTTTATTCTGAATAAGATTTTGAAGTTTTTATTTAGCTTTGGCCATTCTGTATATAACTTTATTACCTTATTTTTGCCTAATAGTATAATCAAAAGAGTTCCCATAATATAATAATTCATTGTAAAGGTAATTTTATAGTGTGGTTTAATATTTTTTTTGAGTAGGTGTGTAGTACTTGCTTACCCACCTTCTTATTTTGGGATAGTTAGTTTTGGTTTTATCCTTTATTAACAGTGCAGCTATCATCTTGACAAAAAACCCATTCTAGATTTCAGGCAATTTTTTTATGGTAGTCTGAATATTTTTTATTTAGATTTGTTTGAAAATTTCATAGTCATATATGGGCACATACATTAAGGCAGTTTGATTAGAATGATTCTCAATGGTGGACAATTTGTTTAATATAAAATAAAATATTTTAAAATCTTGACCCTTGAGGCCATGTACAGTGGCTTATGCTTATAGTCTTAATACTCTGAGGCTGAGGCAGGTGGATCGCCTGAGCTCAGGAGTTCCAGATTAGCCTGAGCAAGAGTGGGACCCTGACTTTACTAAAAATAGAAAAACTAGCCAGGCATTGTGGCAGGTGCTTGTATTCCCAGCTCCTTGGGAGGCTAAGGCAGGAGGATTGCTTTAGCCCAAGAGTTTGAGGTTGCTGCTGGGGGCTACCGTGATGCCACAATACTCTACCCAGGGCAAAAGAGTAAGACTCTGTCTCAAAAAAAAAAAAAAAAAGAAAAGAAAAAAATCTTAACTTTGTTTTTTGTTTTTTTTGTTTTTTTAATTTTATTAAATCATAATTGTGTACATTAGTGCAATCATGGGGCACAATGTGCTGACTTCATATACAATTTGAAATATTTTCATTGAACTATTAAACATAGCCTTCATGGCATTTTCTTAATCAGTATATGAAGACACTGGTATTCTACATTTAGTAAGTTTCACCAGCTACCCTGCTAAGATGCACGGTAGGCGTGATCCCACCAATTTCCCTCCCTCCACCCATCCTCCCCCCTCCCCTTCCCTCCCCTGCCCTTTTCCCCATATTCTTGTGCTATAATTGGGTTTTAGCCCTCATATGAAAGCTATAAATTAGCTTCATATTAGGGCTGAGTACATTGGATACTTTTTCTTCCATTCTTGAGATACTTTGCTAAGAAGAAAAATCTTAACTTTGATACTGAC